>JAECYA010000322.1:0-154321 GCA_018153455.1 Drosophila parabipectinata | reverse complement strand
ACCGGGACTTTGGATAATGTAAACACTGCAACAAAGTGTTACAGTGCGCACCCTTTAAGTACTCTCGGTACAGTGGGTATTCAATATATGTGCATACTACAGTATTAGTATAAGTAATTACTGTACGTTAAACAAATAAAAAGCTGTACCCGCTCTAGTAGCGGAAACAGTCCTATTGGTGCCCATCGAAAAAAAAAAAAAAAGTGGTGGCAAACATGTTGCCACTTAAAAAGGCTGTGTTAAGTTCATGGAAGCAAAGGAAAGTCTTTCTCTAGGACCAACTAACTCCTCGGCTCAGCGTCATCTTTCCACCTCGCCATCTCAGCAGTGTATATCTCCTCCAATGACTTCCCATCGTGCGCTCAATCTACTTAAACCGCTTGCTTCACCTACTAAGCGTGATCCGCATCACTCCAAGCCACCTCGCCGAGCTCCATCGCACAGTGGTTGCTCCCATAGGCCAAAAATAAAAAAATTGATAACTACAAAAATAATCGAAAAGTAAACAAATCGCCTCTAAAATGTCCAAGCTTCTTCATGACAAACCAGATTTGTCTAAAAATCTAACTGGATTTTCTAAAAAATGATTTAAAGATGCTCATTTGTAAAGCGCGGCTGCGCGCATCACGAATATTTCACAACTATACCGCACTTTGAAGTGGTCAGATCATTATTTACGTGTTCAAATTCAAATTATTTGTAATGGATTTTGAAGTTGAAGATATTTTCTATAAAATGAGATATAATTTGATATATTTATAATAATTATTGTTATTATTATATTACTATGAACTAATGCATTTTTTTTTCCTATATTTTGAACGTATTTTTCATGTTTAGCTGAAGTTTTAGTAGTGATCCCACAAAATTCTACAATTCGTTTATATACCAATGTGTTTGTCGGTCTCCAAGGGTAACAAATGTGCAAACATTTTTTGCCTAAATTTGCCTATGTGTCTAATATCGTAAAAGTACTAACACCATCTTAACATGAAAGTTGGGTAATTTCCGTTTTTTCAGTTATAATGCAGCTATAGGATATAGTCGGCTGATCCTTATGAAATTTGGCATGTTGAATTATTTTCCCAAAAATAGCATTCGTACCAAATCAGAATTCTCTAGCTTTAAAAACACCGAAGTTATATCATTTCCGATCAATCAGTTATATGGCAGCTATAAGATATAGTCGGCTGATCTTTATGAAATTTAGTAGGTCGTGTTATTTTGTCAAATATAGCATTCTTAAAAAAATTGAACTCTCTAACTGTAAAAACACCCAAGTTATAGCATTTTCGATCAATCAGTTATATGGCAGCTATATGATATAGTTGCCCGATCTGCCTGATTTTAATATATTATTTTAGTATAAAAATAGAAATATTTTGTGCCAAGTTTCCAGTCCCTACCTCAACTAGAAGTATTTTTGGCCGCTCTATTCATACAAGCCGGACCACTGTGCATCGCCAGCTCGGGATGACTTGAGCAACTCCAGCGGCGATTCTTGCACAACTAATCGACTACTCGGCCACGCACAACATCATCTCGCCGTGTACTCTCTCCGTCTCGGCGCCATCGCCCATCTACTCAGCTTAACTCCAAGGCACCTCGTGTGTTCTTTTTGTTAACCCATGGTGACCACAGCAGATCCAGCAGCGACTCTGGCCGATCCTATCTAAATTCTCAACCACCAAAAACTTCATCTAACCGAAAGCACTCCTTACTCCGCCGTCGCCACCACAGCGCATCCTCTCGGCATTCAGGACTACCGGTCCAGGGCTATTCAAGCGACTCCAGTTATGACTGTGGTCCACCTATGCGTCGTTCTCCTCCAGAAAAACCCCATTGTGCGCCTGAGCAGCGGGAATCACGTTACAGGATGCCCTCTCCCATCGCTTTGGAAAGGCCAGGAATGCCATCTCAGCGGCTGTCCTCGTCGGACCAACCTGACCACAGTTGTTCCCCTGGAAGTGACTTGGATTCCCTCTCCGGAGAGCCCCCTATGGAAGGCTCACCTCCTGAGGATCTACTCAAGGCTGTCCTTCGCAGCTGCCGCACCGTTGATGGACTGTCCAAAAAGTTGGACTCAATAACCAAACTGGTTGAATTTTTCACATCTGATCGATTATTTATTACATTTTATTAACAACAAACTACTTAAACTACTTAAATATAATTCATTAAAACTAAAATTGGTTTTCTTAATTCTGGAAAAATTCTGGAAAAAATAAAATTCTGGAGCGGAGTTAATTTCGTCGCTAATCTGTCTTAACAGATACAGGATTCTATAAACTGGTTAATTCCTACAATCTGCTGCTAATTTATTTACGTTCCTGTAATTAATCCATCCTAAAATCTAAAATCTTTGCTGCAGCGGGATAACACATGTCTGCCCCTCAATTGGGAGTTAATCTATGATGGAAAATAAAATTACTGCTTCTGCCTTACTCCAAATCAACTTCTCTTACTTACTGGCATCATTCAATCCATCATCTGACGGAGTCCTGACCAACTGCTAAGCACCCACTTGAGAAACGTAACGTTGCCGTATCCTTGGATAAATTGACTGCTTTTTCTAGCCAATCTGCCAGTCTTAGGAATTCGTTTGCAGCTCCTATATTTGCTCTCTTCAGCCTGCTTGGCGTATTTCGCTGCTCCTATTCCTCCATAACTGAATCAGGAATTTAAAACTGGATTGATTCTATAATGTAGCAGCATACGGAAATAAATAGGCTTAAAGGAAATTAGCTACTGAAGCTTGTGAAGAGATTGAATGCCTAAAGCTTGAATGTGATCCTTTTCAGCGCTTCTTGGTGTTCTGGGTAAACGCTCCACCATGGTGACTCCGTAGTAGTGTTTATACACGCAGGTAAACAGTGCAGAAAATCAAATGCCAACCAGAATACATTCAACGTCTTGTTATGATTCCACTTCCTCTGAGGAAGATTCCACCACCTACTCCTGAACAGCAACTAGATGAAACTGAAACTGCAAATTGAAAACGAATTTGATTAAGACCATGATTTTGTTCAGTCAATGCAGAATTACCTTGCCAACCACAAATACTTTAAGTACTACTTTGTCCCAGGTTCCTTCAGCAATCTGCCCTTGGCCGCGACTACCTGACGATCACATATTAACTTATCCTGTCATAACAGCTATTTGGAATACTAATTATTACGCATCCTGTACATTGCCACCAGACTTGGAGAATAGTCGTTTCACTATGCCATACATTATCGACCCTGGTTAATTTACTTCACGCTCTGTTTTTAGCGTCATCCTTGCTGCTAATATACCTATATGGAAATAGGATTTTGAAAACAGATTAAACTCAGCATACTGCTATTAATTTGTCTACATACTTGCGATTGATCCGTCCTGATGTCTGCTTTGCGGCTGGATCCTGAACGCATACTAGCTTCTGAACCAGTAACAAATCGGGGATCACCTGCTGCTCCTAATCTGCCTCCCAACCTTACTCGATGTTTTTCTTGCTGCTTATCCTATTCATCTGATAAAGAATTTTTAAATTTGAATTTTTACAATCTAACTTGTACGGCTCCTAAACATGTGGTTGGCTCTGTTCAGTTACTGGATACTTAAACAAGAGTAGAGCTGCAGTTGGTAATATTGGATGAAGTCATTTCCATTGGTTTACTCAAGACGAATCTGCCCATCTAGTGAAGTTTTCCAATCTCAATGGTTCCGAGACTGCTGAAATGATACCTAGTACCTAGATACCTAGAGCCTAGTAGTTAATGCTGTGTGCCTACTGAGCGTGGCGCAGTGTTAACTGTACTTCTTTGCTGGACTTGGAGATTGGTTGTTCCACTATGCCATACATTTCTTGACCCTGCTTGGTTGTCATTGTGTTTTGTTTTGGCGTCATTCTTGCTGCTAATGTTCCTCTACGGAAATAGGATTTTGATAACAGATTAAACTCAGCATGCTGCTACTAATTTGTCTACATACTTGCGACTGATCCATCCTGATGTCTGCCTTCGCGGCTGGATCTCAAATACATGCTGGTTTCTGGACCGGTGGTGGATCGGAGATTGCCCGCTGCTCCTAAATTTGCCCTCCAACCTTGCTCGTCGTTTCCTTGCTGCTTATTCTACACAACTCATACAGAAATTTTAAATTTGGATTATACTTACTATTTTGCTGCCAATTTGTCTACATACCTGTGATTAACCAAACTCAAACGACTCCTATGTATGTGACTGGCTCTGGTACATTTACTGGATACTCAAACAGGAATAAAACTGCAATTAGAAATATTAGATGAAATCATTACCATTAATCTATTTAAAATGAATCTGTCTACCTAGTGAAGCTTTCCAGTCTCTATGGTTCTATACCTGCTGATATTATATGGCGCTATTAATTTGGGACCTGTTAATAAGTGCTGTGTGTCTACTGAGCGCGGTGCAATGATATCCGTGCATCGTCGCTGGACCTGGAGAATGGTTGTCCCACTGTGCCACGAATTTTTGACCTTGGCTAGTTAGCGTCGCTCTCTGCTTTTGGCGTCATCCTTGCTGCTAATATACCTCTGCGGAAATAGGATTTTGGAAAAAAATTAAACTCAGCATACTTTTATTAATTTGTCTATATACTTGCGATTAATCCATCCCGGTGTCTGCCTTGCAGTTGGAATTCAATCACATACTAGTTCCCTGGCTCAGAACGTGGCTCAGTGATACTGATTTGTAGGACCATGGATTAATCAGATGCTGCCTGCTACTTCTTTATCTGCCTTCGCTGGCTTTGCTTGGCATCCTCTTGCTGCTTGTCCCCCATAACTGGAACAATAATTTAAACTTGGATTAATCTTATCATACTATTACTTTTGCATCCACATACCTGTAGTAAATTCAACCTGGATGTCTGCTATGCAGTTGGCTCTGCTGCCTGTGCTGGACTCTCAAACAGGAATAAAGCTACAATGAATCTGCTCCAAATAAATCTGCCTGTGACCACTGGTGTGAGGTTGATCTGCTAATACAAGCCTGGATCTATTAATTCATCATACTGCTGTAAACTTATGTACATACCTGTGTTTAATCCAACTTAAACTCTGCTTGACGGCCAACACCTGTACACATATTGGATTCTTTGGTGTATAGATCTGCAATAAGAAATTTTGCATCTAATAATTCCTGCTTTTTTACTGCAAATATAATTGCCTGTTACTACTATTAACTGTCAGAATGAACTTGTTTTGTTTCTACAAATTTTGGCACATACCTTGGATTAATAAAGGCTGATGTTTGCCCTGATACTACATCCTATGCAGGCGCTGATTTCTTGATTGGGAATGGATTTGCAACGAGAAAACTTTTTGCTAAAATTGTAAACAACATGTGCTACTCAATTATTGTTTTTCTTGCATTGCACACTGCACTAATACTAACTTAGCTTTGCCAGTTATGCTTAAAGTCATTGGTTAGAGCGAGACCCATGTATATTCCTCACATGCCCTCCTACCCTACACTCCGACGCTCAGTTTCTTTATGTTGCTATCACACAGCAACCCTGTCTTTGAAACATTTGTTTCTACACTACGTAGCAACTTGTTGCTATACATGTTGTTTAACTAAACGAAGCTCTACCTTAAATAAACAAATGTATCTGACCCTTGACTGGTCAGCCAATTTACTAAAATTATAAGATTACTATGGCACTGATTTGCCGGGAAAGGCAGTTTAACCATACCTTTCCTACTAATTTACTCCTCAAAATTCTCAGGCACCTGCTACCCCTGACTGCTGATTGATATTCCAGTTGGCTATTGTTAAATCTACATCACTCCTTCCCAACTACACCTGCGTATATTTGTGACTCCTGATTACCAATTTCCCTAAACTTGGGGATCGGGATCTAATCTGCCATTGAGTACCGGCTTTCCAATTCGCTCTCCATTTACCCAGCGTTCTGACCACTGATTTGGCCTTCAGGATTCCAGGTCGACGCTTGGACTCAACGTTCTTAGTAAATAATTATCCTTATACTAAATCTGCATTATTTATAAAATACTTCAGTTATTCTGTTTACTTTTCTCTTTATTGATACTCCAAATCTTATATGTTTAAAAACTGTTAGTAATTCAATCATTTCTATAAGTTTGTTATTAATTGCTTTTTATTTTATCAAACATTTGTATAAAATGTATTAGTGTAAGTAATCACTGTATATTACGCAAATAAAAAGCTGTAACCACTCTGGTAGTGGCTGTCAGTCCTAGTTGTGACCTCATCGAAGGCACGCCCTGAAAACCCACACCCACCCTGGCCGCCAACAGTAGCCGACATATATTTCAAAAAATAAAATAAATAACAGAATAATAAATAAAAATCAGCAGCTGATGAACGATGACCTCCAGGAGGAAGTGATATCCAGACTTGACTACATAAAAAAAATATTTATGCAATTAAAAAATTTGACAATTTAATGATAAAAAATGACTCACCCAATGCTGCCGATGACGTCACGGATAATCCGTTTAAAAAACGGATGGCCGCCATTGAGGACGACTCCCCTATGGGCCTCTTCCTGGCCAGCAACCATGCGCAGGGGTAGGGGTTCTTTCCCCTTCATGGGTCCTGCATCCGTGTGTGCCTCCTGGATGGCCACCTCTGCTCCCATTTGTCCGGCCATGGCCCAGCTGGACGCGCCTTCTCTAGAATTTGGCTTTCCTGAAATTGACGATTTTTATATAAATAAAAGTGAATATAAAAGTCACTACGTAAGTGAATAATTTATCGTCCATCGCTGCTGTGGTCACTGTGAGGCGCATCCATTTACGGCGGCGGCATGCCCCAGCCGTTTGTGGCCAATTTCACGACGGCAGCCAATTCACGACGGCAGCCCCCGCAGCCGACGCCATGCCTAGGTGTGTGATGACGGCGCCGGCTTTCACTGAACGGTCCCACGTTGGCGCTACTCACTGTGACCATCGTCCCTCGGCGTCCTCATCGGGGTCCAGCAGCTGTGGCGGCCACGCACTAGCGCCTGCAGCTACCCACCGATGTCGTCCCTCGTTGGTCCACCGTCGATGTCCCGCGTTGGTCCCTCGTTGGTCCATCGGTGATGTCCCGCGTTGGTCCATGTTGCCACGTTGGCACACAACGATGCGCGTCCGTCCTCTTCGCCATGTTTTGGATATCTGAAAACAAAAGGAAAATTAGAAGAGAAAATGATATAAACAATGTTAAAATACTTACCATGGAACCTTCCCGACGAGTGGCTGAATAATAAATAAATGTTGCCGGCTGCGCAGCTGCTGCTAAAATGATGAGAAAAAGAAATAAGAAAATGAAGCCAATATTCTGCCACTAAAACTCACCATCTGCTGCGTCCAACTGCCGGTTTTATTCGGCGTCAAATAACACACACGCCGGTGCTGCTATTTGGGCTTTGCGCTGCCCATTTTGCTGGCGCCGTTCCTTCCTCGAAAAATGCGCACTTTTTGTCGGCGTCCGTGCCATGTCGGCGCCGTCAATTTATTTTGCGCCGGCTTCTTCGTGGGAATACGCTGCTATGCTCCGGCGACGTCACTTGTTGCCGTCTTCTTCTTTTTTCTGCCATCTGAAAATAAAACAATATTATATTAAAAAAATGACACAATTTATGACCCCTCCCCTTCTATTAACAGTAAGAAGGAGAGAAGCCACCTGTTATGTACTCACCTGTTGTCCTCCATGTTCCTGCAACAGCATCCACCAGTAGAGCTGGGATACTATCGATGGCACTATCGATATATCGAATTTTTTCTTTTCTGAGCCACCATCGATAGTTTTTTGACACTATCGATGGTGCTGGGCATTTTTCACATCACTGACATTTCAATAAAACACAAGGTTTGGTTGCGGAATTTGGGTAAGAGAAATTTAAAAAATTTAATATTATATCTTTTCTAATAAAATGGCATTTTAGCTTAACTTAAATTGAAAGGAGGTGGTGGCTCTAAACATGGACAAGTTTGTGAATCTCAAGAGAAAAGGTAATTATAATAATTTTTGGTTATATATACGACGTAATTGTTATTTATCTATGTATACAGGCGTAGATATCAATAAATCAGCGGAAAACAGCTCTGACGAAGAGAACACCGGGAAATCAAAAGTGTGGAAGTTTTTTACAAGATCAAATGATGGTAAGTCGGCAAAGTGTGTATTTTGTCATAAGGTGTACAAGACAAGCGGGAACACATCGAATCTTTTCGACCACATGAAGCGCATACATCCAACATTAGGCGCTGATGATTTGCCGTCGACTTCAAATAAAATAGATTCGTTTGTAAATACATCCTATGATACAAATTCCCACAGAAAAGCTGAGCTTGATAGGGCTGTCATGAAATATGTAGCCACAGACATGCGCCCGTTCTCAGTTGTGGAAGATACTGGCTTTCGCGAGATGCTAAATGTTTTTGATCCCCGGTACAAGTTACCCTCTCGAAAGACCTTGCAAAATGTTTTGATGGCAGAGCAATTCGAGGAAAAACAAAGAAAACTTATGGATCTATTAAAAGGAATAGAGTTTTGCGCTATTACCACTGATTTATGGACATCACAAGCTAATGAAGCCTATATGACAGTGACATGCACATTCGTCTCAAACGAGTTTAAGCTGCAAACTGCCGTTTTATCTACAAATAAATTGATCTCGGAAACCAACCACACAGCAGATAATATTAAGGACAGTTTGCAAGCGGTTTTTGACAAATGGGACATATCGTCCAAAATTGTGGCAATAGTAAACAGACAATGCGAGCTCCATGATCAAGGCGTGTGAATTGCTCCAAAAAAGAAATTTGCCATGTTTTGCCCATACATTAAATTTAGTGGTGCAAGGATGCCTTAAGCTAGACTGTTTGGTCCCTATCCTAAATAAATGCAAAACTATAGTTACATATTTTAAATCAAGTTCCATAGCATATAAAAAGCTAAAAGATTACCAGGATGGGAACATTAAATATAGTTTGAAGCAGGAAGTTCCTACTCGATGGAACAGTGCTTTCCTAATGGTAGAAAGGATTTTAAAAACCCATGAGGCAATCAGCAAAGTTCTATTAAGTACATCAAAAGCTCCACAACCGTTCACTGTAGACGAATTGGACATTCTAACGGACCTGTTACAGGTACTTGCTCCATTGGATACTGCAACAAAGCAAGTATCTTCCAATTCTGCTGTGACGGTTTCTTTATGTATTCCCATAACATGTGGCCTGTTACATACTTTGGAAACTTTAAAGCCGAGCCTTAGGTCTAGTGAGGGATTAGCAGCCTGTACATTTTTGATGGACAGCATTGTCACCAGGCTGACAAAGTACGAAGAACGTTCTTTGCCGCGAATCGGAACATTGCTAGACCCAAGATTTAAAAAGCAAGGCTTCCGTTCTCCTTTTAACGTTCTTTTAAAGTTTTTGGAAAATGAGGTCACCGTCATAAACAACTCTTTTGATTCCGTACCCCATGCTGCAGAGCCACCACCACCTTCTCAAAACCGCCAAACCCTATTCACATTTCTTCAAAAAAATATTAGTGAATTACCAACCTCGAAAAGAGCAGATGCGATAATCGATCTCAGACAGTACTTTAATTTAAAGCACTGTGAAGAAAATGTAGACCCCTTAGAATTCTGGAAGGTAAGTGTTCCAGTTTTCACTAAACATAAGGAAAAACATAAAAAACATTTCTTTTATTTCAGCATAATGAATCTAATTTAAAAAAATTAGTGCCCAAATTTCTATGTGTTCCCGCAACCTCGACGGAGTCAGAACGTATGTTCAGCAAGGCTGGACTCGTTATAAATAACCGAAGAGCTTCTCTTAAGGCGAATAATGTGGACATTTTGCTATTTTTGCAGAAAAATTCCTGGATAGAATAATTTTTATTTTTGTTTTTTTTTTTGTTTTTTTATATCAAAAATGACCTTAATTTTGTCTCTCTTGAAGATCTCTTGATATCTGTTGAAGTTACCTTATAATTTATTTTAATGATAAGATAGAATAATTTTGATCTTTATTTTCTTTTTTTTATTATGTACATATATAGCTTAAAAAACAAAAATAAAAAAAACAAAAAATGAAGTAAATATGACTATACTATCGATACTATCGAATTTTTGCTTTCAAAACATCGAAACTATCGAATGGCGCGACCATCGATAGTATCCCAGCTCTATCCACCAGCTCCAATTTGGTGTGCACACCATCTCTCGCGGCCGGCCAATTTGTGTGTGCGGCGGCGTCGACGTCGGCGTCATGAATTTTTACCGACGCCAGCTCCAAGTTCGCTGCCAACTCCTCATGACCAGCTATGATGTTGCCTTGATATCCCCTTTCCATGTTCCTGTAAATTTTAAATTGTTTCTTTAATGTTACTTTAATTGATTTTAAATTTTCACTTACCACATGCATTTTTTATCGCCAAAGCTATATTGTAGTAGAGATGGTAATAGTAGCCAGGGATGATATATCGGCGCCAGTGATGTGCATTTGGTGCTAGAGATGAGATGTTTTTTTTTTAATCGATTTTGATCGTTTTAAATTTTTTGCAATGTGACCAGATAATCGCATACCCGTAATGTCAAAGGAAAGTTGCCAATACAAAAGTTGCCTTCTGGGTAATACCTCGGCAGCTTTCCTTACCTTAAATGTTGCAATGTCATAAAGCTAAGCGGTTCCCCTTCTTTTTAGTTTAATGTTTTAATTTATTATATATGTAGTGCCAATGTAATGCAAAGAAAAGTCAATCAATTCATGTTTAATTTATTTATTTATTAAAAAGAACTGTGATAATATATTTAAAAATGACTGTGATGTATACAAGCAATGACTGGCACTACTAAACTTAACATGCAATGTACAACAAACACTAAACACCATTGTTAAACACATAATAAACACAAAACATACACAAACCAATAAAAACACAAAATAGTACACGACAGTGTTCTTCTTTGGTGTCACAGCTAACTTTGATTATATCCCGATTAGGGCGAATGATTCCGTGCTGCCGATTCACAGGGGGACGAGGATTTAGGACTGTTCTAATGTCTTCCATGGATGTGACATTATACACAATGATTGGTGGGATGAAGACCTCCTGGTCAGTGGAAGTAGCCATTTCTAGGTCGTGATGGTACTGTACTCGAAGCCAAAATGAAAAAGTAGAGTTGTTAGAGCTGGAAAAAACCTCGATGCAACATCGATACTATCGATGTTGGCGAAAATTTTTTAATATCGATGTTTTATTTTTTAACATCGATTATCGTCACTTGCAACCGGGTAAAAGAAGAAGCATCAACGCTTGGTAAGGTAAGTGAAAATTAATGTGAATATTATTAACAAAAACTAATCCATTGTTATCTTTTATTTTAATAGAGTTTATTGGTGGTGTTTTAAAACTGTTTTAAAATGACCATTTGTTGTATGTATACATGCAGACGTTTATGTACATATGTATGTATGTACATATGTATGGGTAAAAATGTGTTTAATTCTACAATGCATTCATCTATACATCTTTATTTGCGTTTACCATATACCCTTTACCTTTTGCAAAAAGGCAGTTTACCTTTTTTCAAAAAAAAGTTGCTGAAAAAACGAAGTCTGCCAGGGCAGACTCTATTATAGCTCTGCGACAATTTTTAGAGGTTTCCAACTCTCCGGAGGATTGCAACCCATTAACGTTTTATAAGGTATTTTAAATTTAAACTCTAGATTTTTTATATAAAATCCAATATTTATTTAATAGATGAGCCCTGACGAAATGGAACCTTTCAAAGCTACTGCAAAGCAGTACCTTTGCGTGCCAGCCACTTCAACTGCATCCGAGAGAGCGTTCAGCAAAGCCGGACAAATAATTAGTGACCGCAGAAGCTGTCTAAAACCACAAACTGTAGATAAACTTTTATTTTTTAAACAAAAATGCAGATGATCTCCTGTAAATAAATGTTGAAATTTAAAAAAAAATATTTTTACTTCGATAATCGATTATAATCGATGTTTTCCTTCTCAAACATCGAAAACATCGATGTCACCAAACATCGATGTTTTTCCAGCTCTAAGAGTTGTAGCTTAATGTAAAAAACTACGCATTAGAGAGATGTAAACGAGTACAAAAGAGCGAGACTTTAAAGAATGACTAAGTACAGTTGACATGTATATGTGACATGCATAGATCCTTGTGTGTGGGAGTTAAGGGGCCCATCCACAGGCGAGCATGTTCGGCGAACATGTTGTGCTCGACGAAATTTTTCCTGTGGATGGTAGTCTTCGTTGTCAAATTTTGTGTTCGTCAAAATGTTCGAATGGAATTGAAATATTTCTATTTTGACAACGTTTGCAACAACATGCTCGCCAATGGATGGCAATGTTGGCACGAACGTCAGTTTGAAAAAACGTTTTGGTAGAGAAAAATGAATAAAAAGTGCAATATTATTTTGCAATATTATTTATGGCAAATACTTATTGCCATAAGTGCAATTAGAGTGCCGCTATAGTTGCCCGTTGACATATTGATAGTTTGAAAATTTATCGAAAAATGATGTTCGCACGAATGTTGGCTCTAGTTAGTGGGGAAAATGAAATTCAAGTAGGCGAGCATGTTGACGAACATGCTCGCCTGTGGATGGGCCCCTTTATTCATGGATTAAAAGAGAGAAAGTGAGAGAGCCAGCAGTAAGGTAGGGATCATCAGCATAAGTATTCATAAGAAATTCATATAAGTAATTTGTAATCAATTTAGTAGCAGCAGATGTAGCATTGTTAGATCCGCTCAGTTTATAAGGGATTAATTCCATATTCTGTAATTGAGTCATAGGCATACAGGAGGTCAATGTTATAAAAAACTTACAATGATTCATATTATAGATTATCCAGTGTTTATTAAAAATGGTTTGTTGGGATAATTTCCAGTATGCAAGTCTTATTGGAGAATTAGTGTTATTTTAAAAAGAAAAAGGAGATTGAGTGACGAATAATTGTGTGCATTGAGGTTAATTGTCAGTGACAGTTGAGAGCAGCTTGGGGACAGCAATAATTGTGTGTAAGAGAGTGATGAAGAAATCCAGTTTCTTACCCAAATCTCCTACAGAGGACACACTCTGTTTCATTAATAATAGAAGGTTATCATTTGCTGGCAAGGGAGTGGTCCAATAATTTTGAGGACTACCCGTTGGAGTAGTTAAGGCAGCATGAGTTTGTTTTGGGTGGCAAGAGCCCTCAGATATGAGTGATTGACTGGCATTAGAGATGGTACGCAAAACATTATTTTGGTTGGAAGCAGGTTTGTTATGAATGAATCGTTGTTCTCTACTACTGTTGTTGGAATTTGATTTTCAGAAGTGTTCGGAATATGGATTGATTTATTAGAAGGTTATTAAAGTGTGACTCTTTTCCCCAAATCAGGTTTATTATGGAAGGGGTTAGCATTATTGAGTTTAGGTTGGTAGTTAGGTGAAGTAGCTGCCCTATGACCTAGGGGTCCTCTGTGGATCCTTATTGTTTCAATAATTAACATCAAATTGCTGTTTTGAGGGCTTCTGTGGTAGTTGGTGGTGCTGTTGTAGATGATTGTCATAGTAGTTAGGTTGAGTATTAGTACTGACTCTGGGGCGACTGGTGGCTACATCAGCTCGGTAAGCCAAGAGGCGGGATTTGGCTTCCTTAAATACAGAACAACCTTTGTAACTGGCAACATGGCCAAGTCCACAGTTTGCACATTTTGGATTGGCAAAATTTATACTTGCACAGTCAGTAGTTGGGTGGCACATGGCTGGTTCCATTCTTCGTAACTGCCTCTCAATTGTAACTCTTTGATTACCTAACATAGTAATAGATAATATTTTTTTCATTCGAGTTATCTAGGGACGGTGCAAGTTCAACTTCAAATAAGTCAAGTGGCTTATGGCTGCGGCGGTGTTTAATATTGTTAATATATCGAACAGTGAATCCCAGATTGTTGATGTGATTACGGATTAGATCATAAAGGTGTGGAGTGATGAAGCCGACGAATAATTACTCTATACCCGCGATCAGATTTGGATTGGTGTGTGTGGATTTCTTTATTTTCAGTCTCTAGTTGATTCATGGTTATTAGCTGGTATGTAGTGGAGTTTTTGCACATAATTTTTATACGGTTTCCATTAAGAGTAGTAGTGATAAGTTTTTCTCCATAACACCAGGAGTGGAGTTGATAAGAATCAAGAAGGGTTGGATGGTGGTAACATTATAAAGGAAAATAGCCGGGATTTTATCCTCTGAATCACGAAGAGATGACAATTTAAGTAGTTTTGCAGCATCCTTGCTGGTGGAGGGTCCATCGTGAAGAAAGTTAGCCGGGATTTCATATTTAGGTTTACGGTTGGTGAGAGAGTTGGATTCCTTAGCTGAGTTTTTATTCATGGCAGGCATATTAGTAACATTTGTATTAGCATCCAGTAGAAGATTATCACGAGAGGTCAAGCCTTTGGGAGTATTAGAAGTACCACGCCTGGGGCGCTTACGCAGGGATAATGATAGTGGGAATGATTTTTTCCTCTTACTGCACATTGGTCCTGGTTTACCAATAAGCAGGGAGAGCTCCCGAGAGATTTTTGGAGTAGATGTGGATAGCGGATCAGTGTTGCATTCCATGTGGTTAGCATCTGAAGTCTTCATTTCAGTGAAGTTTTCCTGATTCAAAGAGGCCAGATTATTAATATCTGTGCAGTCACTTGGAGCCGGGTTAGAGCCAGAAGAGAACCAGGAAAGCCTAGGTGATGTAGTGACACTTTTTTCAAAGGAACTAGGGGAGCTGGCAATGGACCCTGATAGTGCATCCACATTTCCATTAGAGTTGACTCCATCTTCTTCCATGTTGAGATCCACTTTGTTATTAATGCTGGGTTTTGTGGTAGCAGCTTCCATCTTTTCACGTGCAGTACACAATTATGTAAGGGATAGTAATATAATGGTGCAATTTAAATGTAATGATGCAGTAGGATGGAGTGATACAGTGTAATGAGATGGGACTATGAGGAGTATTGGTGGCGTTTGATGTATTGGTGCAGTGGTGAGTTTACCAATACAATGAAATATGATTGTAATGGGAGACAATGTAAGTGAAGTAATGCATGAAGTAACTGGCTATATGTATTCTACTGCACGTACACAATAGCTGCTAAGGTAGTATATGCAAATTAAAAATTCCACGTGGTACAGTTTTTAAAATAGTTAAAAATTGGTTGTGAAAATTTAAGATTAGGAGCACTCACTAAACAGAGGATTAAGATAGTATATTTGCCACAACATATATGCTATATTTGATTCAAATAGGGTTATGGTCAAATATATGCACTTGGCGGATTCAGAGTGCAGGTGTAGATTAGGCGCAATAATAAGTGTTTTCACGTAAGCAAGTGTAATGCGCTTGTTGTAATTTAAAAAAGTATATATATATTAAAAAAAAAAAAAACAAAATGCCTAAAAGTAAACCCCATTTAGTTAAGCTTAAAAAGAAGAAAATAGCAAAACATAAAGCTTGGTTAAGCTTAAAGTTCCTTATCTATTGATAATCAATTATCTATCTAGAACTTATCATTTAAATTTCGGTCTAAGCATAGTATAAGCAGCGGCCAAGTTTCTTTTCTTGTGGCTGCTAAGAAAGGCGCATCGCTCGCGGTTAAAATCAAGTTTATATTTAACCCCGGAAAAAAAGGAAATAAGACACGTGGTGGGGAATTTCCACATAAGTTTCCCAAAACTTAAACGCCGAGGGAAGTGCCATTAATGTGCAGCAGCGCCCAGTGCAATTAAAGTGAATTAAATTTTTTTTTGTGGTGCCAATTCAAGGTAAATGAAACCTTTGTTTTCGGCCTCACGTGTTTTTTTGCTCAATTCGACTTATTTTTTTTAGATCGAATTGGCACCCAGTAAGAACCAATTTTGTTGTTCTTATATTGGGAATAAGTTGATAAGTCCCCAACTAGCCAGTTTTACCCCTAAGAAGGGCTCACAGCGCCACACCGCGGGATCAGATGGATTAATTTAACTTGGTGTGAGAAATTAAATTTTCATCATCCAATGACGTCACTCATCGCCCCAAGACAGTTATGCCTGTCCAATGTTGGTTTCTGGAATTATTAATTTTATTTAGTTTATTTTTATTTTGGTAGTAATTATTTTTTTTGAGCTTGGAGTTTAATAACGTAAGAAGATAATGTTTCCAGTTCCCTTAATTTTATATTTCTTAGTTAATTACTTAAATACTAAAAATGAATGGTTCGGAAATATTAATCAGTTTGGTGAATATATATATATACGTAAATACGCAAACATAACCTTTAAACCCCAAAATTATAGATTCATCGCTCAACCCGACAAAAGATCTTTTCGACGTGGAAAATAAACTCGATGTAAGTGAAAAAAAAAAAAACATTATTCCAAATTAAAAATTTTTTTGTAATCATGCCGATTTTTCTCAGTGTACCAAAAGCTTTTCACGAAAGATTTTTATTTCATTAACGGTGAAATAGAACCATGCGGTTTGCAATTAAAATACCGAACGATGGTACACTGGAAAAAATTATGGCGCGTGAATGCTAACGTTGTTGATTTTATATATATTTTCTTTTTTGAATATATTCCCAATATTAATTTACGGCCTTCCGCACTAACATAAGAAAAGAAAAATGAATTTAATTTTGATCATAAATTAATTAATTAATATTTAATAAAAAATTAATGGAATCTTGGAATATTATTTGTAATGGTCACCTGTGCAGCCCATTCTTGTTAAAACAAAAATTAGATTAGAATAACGTCTTAACGAAACTCTCCACTTTTATCGATAGGGGGTAGCAATTTTTTTAATCATTCTAATTTGCATACTAGGAAAGTCGCGGAAAACCCTAGCCTTGGATAAGGTAATTATTTTCGGGCTCGCCAGCCGAAATCACAGTTAAACGTTTTCTTTTATATAAGGCGGTTTCTAAGGCCGAATAAAATACACGACCGCGCCACTCGCAACACCTTTCCCCACACCTGGATCAGTGCCGGTTCGCCCACTCCACCCATCACGACCCCCAGGAGTCCGCAAATTATTAGTAAAAAAAATAAAGAACCTACATATATTTATATATGGTAAAGCAGCCCAGTGCGATTTCTCATATCGTACAGGTATACGTATATATATGTATATATCTTCGGAGGGCCTAGCTAATACGAGTCGTCTTCGCCTAACTTAAGTAATTCTTATGATTCTTATGATTATGATTATGATTAAATCTGCATCATCCAGATTCTCAAAATTGATAAAGTTGCAAAAACAAAACAAAATGAAGTCACATCGATAAAATAGAATAAATTAATAAAAATAACTACCTAAGTCTAATTGTAACCCTATTATACTTAAAATAACCCAACCATTGAAATGTGAATTTAGATAGAAGAAAAAACAAAACAAAAAAAAAAAAAAAAATGTAATGAAGGAACGGCTTGCAGCATATTGATTTAGTTGTAACTTAGTTGTAAGAAATTTAACCACCATTTAAACTAAACAGCCCATCATATACCAGACTCCAAAATGAAGGCCTTCATCGAGGATCACAATATTGGGGTGAGTGAAAAGTAACAAAAACAAATATCTAAAAACAAAGAACACAAATTTAATCGGGGTTAAAATTCTTAAGAGATTTTTTTCGTTGAAATGTTAAAAAAAAAAATATTTTGAAAAGTTAAATGAAGAAAAACAAAAAATAAATAAAAAGAAAAAAACGAAAAATTCTAAAAGATTAATATGCTACAGCTTAAAACTTAAAATTATAAAAAGTAAAATCAATTCAATTCTACTAGTAAAATCAAATGCTATGTTGCTGTGCATTTAGAAATAATCATATTCTGAACCCCTACATATCTGCCCAGCAGATAAGCTTGTAGACCGCAGGGCTAATTTGTTTTGATTTCGTTGATCGCCCCGTTAGAAGCTCGGCCTAAAATCTAACGTACATTCATTGTTGTTGAATTTTATTTTTTTGATTATTATTGAATTGTATTATTGAATTATATATATAGATAGGATAGTCGCCGATAATGTTAAACCTAAAATTTAAGCCATGAAGAAAAATTATGATTTTTTTTAATATATAGTACTTTACCACCAAATTATGAGTGAGTAATTTATTATTTCTGTGACCTGGGAATGTGGGTAGGCGTTATAATTGGGGTCTTAAAAAAAATAAAGTTCTTAAGACTAAGGTAGGGTGGGTAACGAAACAGTGTCCGACGTTTAACAGCTGTGTCGGCACATACTTCTTCCTCCTTGTGTTATCTGCAACCCACCTGCCATTAGGCAATCATTACGTTTACCTCCTCGGGGTCAATGAACCCGAGTGTTCTGATGTAAATTTTTTTTTTTTAGTTTTGCTTCTCCATGATCGAGTGGACATTTAGTTTCAGTAGGGACTCTTTGATTAGTCTTGTAGTAATCTTATGTACTGGTATTAGCACAACCCACCCCATCTCCCGACAGAGCTCCCAATTGCAAGAGTCCCGTTGCAGGTATCTAGTACATTATGCAGTAGCTGGATTGGCCGAATATGGCAGCCCGAGAAAAACTTAGGTTCAGCTAGGCAGGAGATTACATATTTCTATATTATATTTTTGGCTGAGTTCCACAATTAAAAACATTGCTAATGTTAATTAAAATCTCTTACTATCAAATATGAATTGAAATTAAATAAGTTACTTAAAGACATTTTAAGAAATAAATTTAGGAAACAATATTAGAGAATACATGCTATAGAAGACCAGATTCTCTCAATAAACATTGTTCTTAATAGCCATTTATATTATTACTTCATTATTATTAATTCAACTTATTATTCCTTATGCCGACTAATAGAGATACACATTCTAAGATAATTTTTTTCGATTATAACATATCTACTAAATACGTTTAATTTTATACTTAACTTTAATTTTCCCTTATTTTTGCCTTATGCAACCTTATAACTATGAATAAATTTTATAACGTTTAAAAATGAATTGCTAAATCTATTATCAGTGGGAGTCATACAGGATGAAGATGGCAGGTGAAATTGGATAGCCGATTTCTTTGGGATCGCCAATAATTATTTCGCGGAACTGGTGATCATGGATGGGTGGCCAACAGCTGTGCCAAAACATCCGCCCAGCTTTACGTCATCTGCTACAACTCCACCAGCGCAGTGACAACGGCCTTAATTACTTTGAATGTCGAAAGCAATGCAAGAATCCTTTTTGTCCCACTTCCCGCTATTTCCTTCAATACGTACTAACACCCCCGCACGCGAATTTCTTTTAAATAATCGATTGATAACTGCGAGCGAGTAGCACAAGGACCCTAGAGATCCACTCCCATCTACCGACCAAAAAGCCGGAACCAGCGCGTGCAACCTCCTTGCAGCTACACTACCATCTGCCCGCTTACATGGTTACACGTTACAATATTATTTAAAATGGCGCCCAACGTGGGGCCAACCGTTTAAGGCTGCCCAAGAAAATAAAATGTACAAAAATTAAGATACCTATGTCATTCCATCCGACATATACCCTCGTACGTATTAGTTAGTTTCAGATGCCACTTCGGATCCAAGAAATTCTCATAGACTTCAAGGCCAAGTGTTTAACTCCGATAACTATGTAGATACTGTGGTTAAGCTCCGACTTCCTGGATGCGTTACATCTTTAATTGGATAAAACTCCGGAGTCAACGCGGCCTAACCTAGTTCCGGGCTTAGGCAGAGATGGTAAAGTTTAAGCGTAATTGAATTGGTGGATTTCAGGCCGCGGTTATCCCTTAAAATTCCCATCATGTGCTTTTCTCCGTTGTGGTTGAGAGATAAATCTGATGTGGAATATATCTTTGTCTGATGCAGGCGCCTTTCCAACAGAATATCCTCTCTAACCTATTCCCCTGTTGTGGCTCGAAGAGTATACGGACTTGGAAAATACCTTTTGTCTGATGCAGACACTTTTCCAACCGAATCCTTCATGGCCATGGCTAAATCCTTATATTCAAAGCCTTGAAAATTCTTCTGGAAGATGTCCAATGATTCGGAAGATGGACCGCCGAAGTGTTACGAGGTTAACGAGTATAAAAATAATTAGGATCTTGCAACACTTTCGTTCATAAAAAGACAAAAATACAAATTATTTCCTACCAGCCAGAAGCAGAATGTATGACTCCCAGATTTTCTTTCAATTTCTAACTCTTAAATTCTTATATTCTTATATTATTATTTTTATAAAGTCATTCTTCTGATGTTGATGACAGTATATTTCACATAGTAGGTTAGAAGTAAAATTAAATTCTAAAATTACTAGGTAATCAAATTACATTAAGGAAACCCCGAAATGGTGTTATCCCATAGCACGGAGAATTTATCTCATACGAGTGATACAGGAGAACATTGTTTTATTTGCTCCGAAATAATAGTTTACCAAGCGCAATTATTAACTACATCTTGTGGGCATATCTTTCACCGTGCGTGTTACAATTCCAAAGTAGGGAAGTCAAAAAGGTGTCCCGTTTGTAAGCAGGAACTAACCCAATCTAATTCAGCGTCTGTTGAAAACCTTAGTTCAGATCGATTAGGCCGATACGTATAAACCTACATGTCGGACTTGTAACCCAAACGCTCAAAAAAACTACCAAGGGCGTGCACCACAGAAAAGTGCACGCAAACAGTTAATCAGCATAGCGACCAATACAGAGTAACACTTTCCGACGACCTGTAGGCCCACTACCGCAACCTAAATGTATACCATTCCCTATAACTAGGATAGGCAATAAGAGAAAACGGTCTACTGGTCGTCGAGAAGCTTTTAAAAAACAATGTTAAATAGAAAAGAAATTAATCCTTTCATCCATATTAGATAATCCTCTTGACTTACGTCCTCACGCTCAAGTGATGCTTTGTGGGAAGTCTGTAGTTGGGTTAATGGACACTGGTGCTTCAGTAAGTTGCATAGGTGGTAGGCTTGCAAACGATCTACTTCAGGAAAACATTAAATACAAGTTATTGACGTCCAAAATCAAAACTGCTGACGGAAAAAGTCAAACTATAGTCGGGAAATTTTCAACTGACATTACTTACAGAGGAGAGACAAAAACCATCTATTTTTATTTAGTGCCTACATTAGTCGAAGACATATCTGGGAATTGACTTTTGGACTGCGTTTGACTTACTCCCAATGCATCTGTTAACCAAAAATCTTAATCTAGCCTCCATCAGCGATCCAAGTATGAGAGAACTTTCTAAGGATCAACAGAATTCATTGCAGAATGTTATCAAATTATTCCCGTCATTTTTAAAACAGGGACTAGGACGTACATCGTTAATTTCACACTCGATCGATGTGGGAGAAGCTAAACCGATTAAGCAGCGACATTATGCCGTGTCGCCGGCAATTGAAAAACTTATGTATGACGAGCTCGATCGAATGCTCGAATTAGGAGTTATTCAAGAATCTAACAGCTCTTGGTCATCTCCAGTAGTGTTAGTGAAGAAACCAGGAAAAGTAAGACTTTGCGTAGATAGTAGGAAGGTGAATTCCGTCACCGTAAAGGATGCATATCCAATGCCGATAATCGATGGTATCCTAAGTAGATTACCAAAAGCGGAATTCATTACTAGCCTCGATCTAAAAGATGCTTTTTGGCAAATACCTCTAGACCCGAAATCTCGCGATAAAACCGCTTTCTCAGTACCCGGACGTCCGTTGTATGAATTTGTGGTCATGCCATTTTGACTCACTAATGCCCCGCAGTCCATGTCGCGACTTATGGATAAAAAATAGTTCCAGCCGACTTACGTAATGAGGTTTTTATATATTTAGATGACTTACTCATTGTCTCCGATACCTTCGAACGACATCTTGAAGTCTTATCGGTAGTCGCTTCCAACCTGGCTCGGGCGAATCTTACAATTAACGTTGAAAAAAAGTAAATTCCGCCGGAAAGAGGTGAAGTATTTAGGACACGTGATAGGTAATGGTATAATTAGTATCGATCCTGACAAAATAGCAGTAAGAGATTACCCAACACCCCGTTCGGTTAAGCAGGTTCGAAGATTCCTTGGTATGACCGGATGGTATCATAAGTTTATTAAGGATTATTCCGCTATTAGTTCCCCGTTGACAGACACCTTGAAAACCAATCGGAAGTTTGAGTGGACAAGTGAAGCCCAGGAGGCTTTTGAGTCCATAAAGGCAAGCATGTGTGCAGCACCAGTACTGCACAGCCGCAATTTTTCTCTTCCGTTCTCACTTCGTTGCGACGCAAGCCATACAGGAGTAGGTGCAGTCTTAATGCAAGTGAATAAAGATGGTGCAGAGGTGCCGATCGCTTTCATGTCAAAGAAGCTAAATCGTTGTTATGCTGCTGTGTTGGCCGTAAAAAAATGTAGAGCTTATGTCGAAGGACAGGATTTTGTAATAGTCAGAAATCATGCCTCCTTAAAATGGCTTATGACCCAGGCAGATCTAAGCTCGCGTCTCGCTCGTTGGTCCCTTAAGCTTCAAGGATTCCAATTCAAGATACATCATCGAAAAGGTACTCACAATGTAGTCCCAGACGCTCTCTCGCGAACCTTTACCGAAGACTTGTCAACCCTTGCTTGTGATAGCCTAATAGTTGACGTCAATTCCTCCGAATTCGATTCAACCGAATACGATTTGCTAAGGAGTAAGATCCGACTTAATAACTCTTCTCTTCCAGATCTCAAAATCCAAGGTAAACATATATACCGACGCTCCGAACATGCAGAGGATACCAAAATTTCCGATGACCAATGCTGGAAGCTTTGGGTTCCACGCCCACTCGTGCCGAAAGCCATTAAGACTGCTCATGGAGACCCATTACATGCCCACGGGGGTATAAACAAAACCATAGAAAGGCTCCGACGATATAATTTCTGGCCTAACATGGTCAACGACGTAAAAACTTTTGTCAATAGTTGCGATATTTGTAAGGCCACGAAACACCCTAATCGATCGCTTAAACCTCCTATGGGAAACACTGGAATACCCCAGCGTTTCTTTTAGAAGATATTTGTTGATTTTTTAGGACCATATCCACGAAGTAAATCGGGAAATGTAGGTATATTTGTGGTGCTCGACCATCTCACTAAGTTTCCTTTTTGAAACCAGTCCGCACCAGTTTACCGCCGACTCGATTGTGCGATATTTGGAAGAAGATCTTTTCATTGTTTTGGGGTTCCAGAATATGTGGTTTCTGATAATGGAGTTTAGTTTAAATCGCAAACTTTTAATTGCTTGTTAAACAAATATAATATCAGACATACATATACGGCATTTATTCCCCACAGGCAAACGCGTCGGAAAGAGTGAATAGATCAGTTCTTTCAGCCATAAAGGCTTACATAAGCCCAAATCAGAGTAACTGGGACGAAAACCTTAGTAGCATTAACTGCGCTCTACGATCTGGAGTTCAACTGGCCATAAACACGAGCCCGTATAAGCTAACGTTTGGTCAACACATGGTCACGAACGGCGAAAACTTTCAACTACTACGAGATTTAGGTATGCTAGAAGATCGAAGTGTCCAATTTAATAAGGAAGACTCCCTAGACATTTTACGTAGTAAAGCCCAGAATACCATGATAGCTCAACGTAATCGGAATGAAAGGTATTACAACACACGAACCAGGGAGGTTTCTTTTAAAGTAGGTCAAGAAATTTTCCGACGCAATTTCCAACAAAGCAATTTCGCAAAAGGGTTTAGCTCCAAGCTGGCTCCCAGTACCTTTAAGCGCGAGTGCGAAGGAAATTAGGGAAGGTATATTACGAGCTAGAAGATCTACAAGGCCGCCTGATCGGGAATTTCCATGCCAAAGATCTTAAGCCATAAGCGTAGACAACAAGCGGGAATCTTCCTTGTGTTGTTCCACCCCAAGTTAGAAAAAAAATATATATCTATTAAAAAAAAAAAAAAAACAAAATGTGTAAAAGTAAACCCCATTTAGTTAAGCTTAAAAGAAGAAAATAGCAAAACATAAAGCTTGGTTAAGCTTAAAGTTCCTTATCTATTGATAATCAATTATCTATCTAGAACTTATCATTTAAATTTCGGTCTAAGCATAGTATAAGCAGCGGCCAAGTTTCTTTTCTCTTGTGGCTGCTAAGATAAGCGCATCGCTCGCGGTTAAAATCAAGTTTATATTTAACCCCGGAAAAAAAGGAAATAAGACACGTGGTGGGGAATTTCCACATAAGTTTCCCAAAACTTAAACGCCGAGGGAAGTGCCATTAATGTGCAGCAGCGCCCAGTGCAATTAAAGTGAATTAAATTTTTTTTGTGGTGCCAATTCAAGGTAAATGAAACCTTTGTTTTCGGCCTCACGTGTTTTTTTGCTCAATTCGACTTATTTTTTTTAGATCGAATTGGCACCCAGTAAGAACCAATTTTGTTGTTCTTATATTGGGAATAAGTTCATAAGTCCCCAACTAGCCAGTTTCACCCCTAAGAAGGGCTCACAGCTCCACACCGCGGGATCAGATGGATTAATTTAACTTGGTGTGAGAAATTAAATTTTCATCATCCAATGACGTCACTCATCGCCCCAAGACAGTTTTGCCTGTCCAATGTTGGTTTCTGGAATTATTAATTTTATTTAGTTTTTTTATTTTGGTAGTAATTATTTTTTAACCTTTAAACCCCATAATTATAGATTCATCGCTCAACCCGACAAAAGATCTTTTCGACGTGGAAAATAAACTCGATGTAAGTGAAAAGAAAAAAAACATTATTCCAAATTAAAATTTTTTTTGTAATCATGCCGATTTTTCTCAGTGTACCAAAAGGTTTTCACGAAAGATTTTTATTTCATTAACGGTGAAATAGAACCATGCGGTTTGCAATTAAAATACCGAACGATGGTACACTGGAAAAATTATAGCGCGTGAATGCTAACGTTGTTGATTTTATATATATTTTCTTTTTTGAATATATTTTCCAATATTAATTTACGGCCTTCCGCACTAACATAAGAAAAAAAAATTAATTTAATTTTTGATAATTAATTAATATTTAATAAAAAATTAATGGAATCTTGGAATATTATTTCTATATTATATTTTGGCTGAGTTCCACAATTAAAAACATTGCTAATGTTAATTAAAATCTCTTACTATCAAATATGAATTGAAATTAAATAAGTTACTTAAAAACATTTTAAGAAATAAATTTAGGAAACAATATTAGAGAATACATGCTATAGAAGACCAGATTCTCTCAATAAACATTGTTCTTAATAGCCATTTATATTATTATTTCATTATTATTAATTCAACTTATTATTCCTTATGCCGACTAATAGAGATACAAATTCTAAGATAATGTTTTTCGATTATAATCATATCTACTAAATACATTTAATTTTATACTTAACTTTAATTTTCCTTATTTTTGCCTTATGCAACCTTATAACTATGAATAAATTTTATAACGTTTAAAAATGAATTGCTAAATCTATTATCAGTGGGAGTCATACAGGATGAAGATGGCAGGTGAAATTGGATAGCCGATTTCTTTGGGATCGCCAATAATTATTTCGCGGAACTGGTGATCATGGATGGTGGGCAACAGCTGTGGCAAAACATCCGCCCAGCTTTACGTCATCTGCTGCAACTCCACCAGCGCAGTGACAACGGCCTTAATTACTTTGAATGTCGAAAGCAATGCAAGAATCTTTTTGTCCCACTTCCCGCTATTTCCTTCAATACGTACTAACACTAATATACTAATATAAATGAATCACTAACAGTCATGTAAACATTCAGGAACAAAATTTTGATTAACATTAAAGAATAATAATACAAATGGATTTGCTAGAGTGATTTAACTTTATACAGATTTAATATAAAATTAATATTGACTAAGAAAGTAAAATCCAAACTTCGACCTGAATCCTGGAGGCGAAATCAGAGGTCAGAGAGCTGGGATAATGAAGTTTGAATTGGAGAGCCTTTACACCATGGCGAAGTAGTTGGTTGGGAGATGACGCAGGAGTTAAAAGATTAGGTATCCAATACTCAGAGATTGAAGATTAGGTAATTAGAATTCGCAGATGTATACAGGTGAGGCCAAGTAGCTTGGTCGCATAGGATTAACAGCAGTACAGATGTGTAACAGATTCATTAAGTTGAAGCTGCAGATTCGTGATAGTAAATATTTAAAGCATTGAGCGTAACGTCCAAGCAGTGATTTGCAGTCCTGAGGGCCAAGTCAGCGATCACAGCACAAGGTGGTGGAGAAAGTATTGGAAAGCTAGTGCACCAGGGCGAAGTATCAGGATCTAATAGACATCTAATAGCTGAGTCAATTAGTTAATAGCCAGAAGAGGGTACCTGAGATTATAGAGAGTAGTTAAACAGAGAAAGGTATGGCTTTACTGCCTTTCCCGACAAATCAATGTCATAAGTATCTTATTAGTTTGAGTTTGCCTGACCAGTCAAGAGTCAGATAGTATTTCCAAATTTCCTGGGAACAGTGTTTCCAACAAGAAGTCCAAATTCTATGAATATAGTGTATATTGGTCTCATTCTAGTAACAGAGTAGAGGGCATAGGTTTGTATATGTGAATGGCGTGAAGAAGAAGAAAATTTTCCGTGGCCATTATTGTTTACATTTGGCAAGCGTGGAGGCGTGCAAAGTAAAACATTCATACTTATATTAAATTTGTGGAAGCATGACAAATATGTTGTGGCTAATTTCTTTTTTATAATTGCAATCCAGCAGAAGGAGTCAAGGGTCCTTGGCGTATCCAGCCGTATCATCAGTGAAGTGGACAGACAGCCTTGGTAATACAGGTAAGTGAGCAGATGATTTTGATTTCATTATTCCAGATTTGGCCAGATTAATCTTGGGGTTCATGAGTCAACTCAATTGAGGTTGAGAATACAGAATGCACCTTGGCAGTGACTACATCACAATCCCTTGCAAGGAGCCGCAGGGTAAGCAGTGCACGACGAAATTGAAGCACTGTTTTGAATCTGTCGACAACGCGCAGGATGACCATTGGTTAGTGTTTCGGACAGTAAATACAGCCAGATTAAATAGCAGGTGAATACTAAAGAATGTGGACACTGAAGAGCTACTAGTGGAATCCGAAAGACAGCATTCGAATTATTTGAAGAAGGTATAGTAATTATGTTTTTCCTGAATTAATCAGAGTCGTGATAATGATTCAAAACGTTTACAATTAGCAGTATCTAACTGGCTGACCCATCAACAAGAGCTGCTAGAGCAGGTGGCGGAATCAACAAGCACTGAATATGTTCCGACCGATTCCTGATTTCTGGACCATTCCCCAGCGCGCAGCAGCACCACAAAGGAGTCCGGAGACAGTGGAATCTCAAACAAGCACTGAATAAATACTGGCCAATTCCTGATTTACTGCGCCGATTACCAGCGCGTAGTGTAACGATTGCTACGGTAGTAACCAATTATGGGGAAGGCTGGTGTTGCGGCTGGGAGCCACCGCACGCTATGATATCCGGCTTCGGCTCGTCGGCAAAGGGGGTGTTATTTGCCAGTTCCCAGCGGTGCCCATCCATGTATAGATCTTGATTTTAAATTGCGTGCTCGCGACAAGACATGCTCCGGTAATGAGTCCCGAAATCCCTCTATGGCTAGGGAGCTGTTATACTTTCCTCGGCTAACCCGGAGTCACCCAGGTGTTTTAGGGGCGACTCATATTTGCCCACCCTACCATTGGTCACTCAGCCCCGCTTCATGCGAGTGACCCCTTTGTCTTTTGGTTTCTCCTACATCCTTAAACTGCCACTGCGGCTAAAATACCGAATTTAGAACATTATAATTATTTATTGGACTAGACTAATAATGAACATTTTACAAATTACCCTCGAACGCATAACTCAATTGACGACGGCTAATATAAATTCGGAACTTACACCTATTTATCAGACTAATTCAGAAAATTAAATTAAAATTAAAAAAGACATTTAGGGCGAATTCACATTAAAGAATTAAAACAACAAAAGAAAAATTTTAGAAAACGAAAGGGAAACTAAAGTTTGGTCTTCTGATTGAATAAATATATATACGATTTTATATTCGGGAGATCATGCCATAAAATAAAATAATACATAAAATAGGTTTACTCACGATTGCCTCCTGTAGCATTCCTCGTCGAAAGCGCTTTCGTCGGTGATGAAAGGAAGTGGGGGACACTTCACAAAAAAGAATTTTCTTTATAAACCTACTTATGTTACATAAAATTGAATAAGGCATGTTTTAAATGTTTATCTAATTTTAAAAAATTATCTAGCAAAAGTTTAGCATCAACCAAAATTTTTCCTCTTTTTTTCACAGAACTTTTTTTCACAGGTTTATAAAGAAAAGTATTATTATTATTATTAATTTTTTCTCTTTTTGTTTTAAATAAATTTATCCTCTTTGCTAGTTTAAAAATTTTCGGTGTGGTGTCGGGGACCAAAACGTTTAGGGAACATTTCCCATTTCTTTTGCTGGTGGGGCTAAGCCTATACCTCACTCTATTGGACTGGGGAAGAACTTGGTGGTCACTTATACTTATAATACTTATGACTTCTGACGCACCATGGTTAACAGAATCTTCCACCAACCATCACTGGACACAAAAAAAAATATATGGACCGATTCTCCTTGTCTTCGATGGCCTTGTCGCCGGTGCAACCGCCGGTGTACTCCCGCTCGGAGCCCCTCGTCGCGATGAACTAAACACCAATCTTCCCTCTTGTCCGCTCGCTCGTTTGTCTCACAGCGAACTCGCGGGCGGTACCCGATCGAAAGTGCTGGTCGCTGCTATATGCCCGGAGATGCTGATCTGCGCCGTCGGTCCCACCGAAACGCCCGGAGTCCTCCTTTTTCTTTTCGGCCTCCAATGTGTCTGCTGGGGTTTCCGCTCTGGCCGGCCACCTAGTAACAGACCCAACATAACGTACCATAAAAAACTGCCCTCTAATTATTTTTTTTTTTTTCCCCATTCCACACTCACACAGGTTTTACGAAGCTGACACTAGGACTCGAATCTCGAATCCAACAAACAAAAGACTTGCAAATATTGGGTTTTCTTTTTTTTTTCCTTCCACTAGTTGATATAACCGTGTGTTCTTATGTAAGTCTGGTTAGGGAATGCTCTCCCCAAATCTCTCTAGTCAGTCCGACGCGGGATTTAAGGCGGGCAGCCTCCTGGAGTCCTCAAATGGCGAACTCCTGGATTTAATTATTCCAGGCGCCTCCTCATTCTATATAACCCATTATCTCCCACAGATGGCGCACCTAGGCAGGCATTAGGCAGGAGCCTAATGCGGCACATAGGTATCGCTTTCTACTATGGCAAGTGCTACAATAAAACCCCCCCTCAAGATCAGACTTGGGGATTAATTTTCCCAAGGATGATCCACACAGCACTTGCTTTTTCAGCAATTGCCGAATGTCTTTCGCATGAAACCTCCCAACCAGTCGTCCCTGGAGATCCTCTAACTCATAATAGGCATTCCCAATCTTTCTTCTCACTCTGGCCTTCACGAAAGTCGGTCCCAACTTCTCGTTATAACCCGCCTGGAAATTGCTCTGCTTAAAAATCCTCCGGAACACTTCTTGTCCTTCGTTGTAGGTCACCGATCTAGAGCGCAGATTATAGTTCCGCTCATTCTTTTCCTGCTGTTGCCTCATGACCTTTAAAGCCTGCTCCCGCACTATCTCTAAGGAGTCCTGCCTTGAAAACGTTGCCGATTTATCGTCTAGTAAGGACAGAGCTCTTAGTAACTTGTACGTCGCCCCTGAGGTCATAAAATGTTGCCCAAAGACCATATAATAAGGGGTTGTCCCTAAGCTAGCGTGAACCGCGGATCTGAGTGCACAACAAATGCTACTGAGTTGCTCATCCCAGTCCTTCTGATCCTCTCGTACATAGGACCTAATCGCGGCAATCACTGAGCGATTAACCCTTTCTGATACATTCGCTTGAGGCGAGTGTACGGCTGTAAGGGTGTGCGTAATCTTGTTATCGCGCAGCAACCTTTGGAATAGCTCCGCTCGGGACTGCGATCCATTATCCGAAACAATGTTTTCAGGAACCCCAAGAGTATGATATATTTCCTGTTGGAGATATTTGACAATAGTGTCGGCACTTAGTTTCTTTACCGCTTTTAAAAAGACGAATTTTGTGTAATGGTCGAGAACTATAAAGATCCCTACATTACCACTCCTTGATCGCGGGTAAGGTCCTAAAAAATCCATATACAGTTTTTGGAAGGGTCGTTGGGATTCGGGAGGAACTCCCATTGGGGGTCGCAATGAGTGGTTAGGGGCTTTGGTCGTTTTACAAAGCTCACAGGACTGCACGTACTCCTTTACATCCTTTTCCAGTCCAGGCCAAAAATAGTACCTCCTGACCCGTTCAAGGGTTTTATGGGGGCCTCCATGAGCCGCTAACGGATCGTCATGCGCATTCCTTAGAATTTCCGGAACCAATTTTGTCGGTACCTAAAGTTTCCAGCAAAAGCTATCATGGATTGGTTCACCTGTCGCATGTTCGGTTCGCTTAAATAGCAACCCATCCGCTATTTTTAGGTCTGGTAATTTCTCTAAATTAGCAGCTATGGCCTCCATCAATTTAACATATTCTGAATCTTGGAAATGTGGTGATTCCACATCTATTAGTAACCCCTGTTTTGCATCTAAAGCTGCCACTTCCTCTTCATGCACTCGCGAGAGCGCATCGGGGACTACATTAAGGCTTCCCTTACGGTGGTCGAAATGAAATTTAAAACATGTAGGTCTGTAGGTCTGCGAATGTAGGTCTTTTTGGCCCATCAGCCACTTCAAGGAGGCATGATCAGTGATTACCTGAAATTTATGGCCCTCAATATATGGACGGAACCGCTTTATGCAAATAATTGCAGCCAAACACTCCTGCTCGGTTACCGTGTAGTTTCTTTGAGCCTTGTTCAATTTTTTTGATACGAAGGCTATTGGGCACTCATCCCCTTCTTCCGACGTCTAGCTAGCACTAGCACTCCTCCAACTCCGGTACTACTAGCATCACAGTGGATCGAAAAAGGCTTGCTAAAATCGGGGCTACACAAAACTAGTGCCGAGCTCAATAGTTTTTTTAAGCTCTCAAATGCTAGCTGTCCTTCTGGGGTCATGGCGAATCTTTGTTTGGGTTTCAGCAGATCCGTTATCGGTGTGGCTACTGTTGCGAAGTTGCTAATAAATTTCCTATACCAATTGGCCATTCCTAAAAACCGTCGCAATGCTTTCAATGTCTTCGGCAAGGGAAAATCCACCATTGACGAGACCTTTTCCGGATCGGTTCGTACCACACCTTCACCTACAATGTGCCCTAGGTATTTCACGCTGCGCATACAAAATCTACTTTTTCCCACGTTAAGCGTTAACCCCGCTATTTTCATTCGGCCCGCAATCGCACTTAGGACCTTAAGATGACTATAAAAGGAATCGGACACAATTAATAAGTCATCTAGATAGACAAATAATTCATTTCGCAGCTCTGGCGGGACTACTTTGTCCATAAGTCTGGTCATGGTTTGCGGCGCATTCGACAGTCCGAATGGCATAACTTTATACTGGTATAGGGGTTTACCAGGAATAGTGAACGCGGCTTTATCCCGCGATGATGGGTCCAAAGGTCCAAAGATAATTTCTGGGTCTCGGTTAAGATGTGTCCATCAGTCGCTAACTCAGCTACTTCCATACTGGGTGGCAAAAGGTTGAAAGTGGTCCAAAAATGTATTCCCAAATAAAGATCCTGACTCAGCGACGGGATTATGAAGAGTTGTAATTCTTTTGTTATATTCTCGTACTGTATCGGCATACTGAGACGCCCTACCACCTCTTGCTTATGACCGTCCGCCGTGGAAATCGGCCCAAAACTACGCTTAAACGGTATGCGTTTTTTTATGATGTGCTCCGCCAACTTTCCCCCTACGACACTGACGGAAGCCCCTGTATCCAATAGACCAAGTACGGTTTGGTCTAACAAGCGTACCTCGCCATACGGTCTACTATCCGACTGTTTATGTCTAATGGCGTTTATGGTTTTGGTAGCCTTCCAAAACTCCTTCATCCGCTTGGCACTTCGCGTTGGCGTGCCTTTCTTAACTGGAGAGATCTCTGGGAGAATATTAAGCTTGACCCTCTGAGGCCAGAAAATTTGACTTTCCAAGTTTGACTCGGACGAACCGGACACAATGGACGGAGACGGACTTGCCAATTTTGGGGCATCGAGCTCGGACGTATTTGAGAGTTTTGAAACTGTGGACTCGGACGAACCCGACAATTTCGGAGCTACGGACTCGGACAGATTGGACTCTAGATTCAATGATTCTCTGAATTTTCGCCGCTTCGACGTGGAACACACGACTGCCTATTTTGTCGTGTGTTCACCTTCCCGTTTTTTTGACACTTATTACAAGAAGGTTTATAGGTGTTTGGAGTGCCACACCCATAGCAAAATATCTTGCGTTTAGCCTCGCAGTCGTGGTAGCGGTGGCCTTCCTTCCTACAGTTCCAACATACTAACGCTAGAGCATCTACCTCATTTACCGCCTCTGAATCCGAGAACTCAGTTGCCTCATCTGGAGCCATCTCCTCGACTAACTCGGCAACGTGTTTCCGGAAGGGAACCGGTTTTTGATAACCGTAGCTTCTCTTGACATCTTCTAGGAAACTCTCTCTTCGCCTACACACATCCCGCAATCTCTGCACGGAGTCGATGGAAATGTTCAGCAGCTCATGCCTAATTTCGGGACGCAAGTTCCTCCGTAGGATTTCGATAAGTTCTTTTCCGTCATAGGAATCTCTAAACAGTCAGTCAGTTGGACTATCCCGTCGTAGAACGCATCAAAATTTTCCCTGTCCTTTTGCTTTCTGTCTCGGATTGCTTCCCTCAGATCTACATCTGTCCGGGTATCACGGAATTGTTTCCTCAATGCTTTCGTCAGCTCATCCCATCTCAAATGATCAGCTGTCCTATGGAAACGCCAGTAGAAATCGCGGGCTTTCCCGTCGAATAATAAACTGGCATTGCTGCACAGTACCGAAAAATTACCCTCCAATGTCTGATGCGTTAGGGCCTCCACTCGATAAAGAAAATTATCAACAGATAACCCTTTGTGCATCCATTAAAGCGCAGCTTCCAACTAGTAATTATATGTCCAACTTTATCTGGACGACTCGCTAAGTCGGAGTTTGAAAAAGCAGACATTGGTCGGCTCACAGTTGGCCCTTCATCTGGTTGGCGGAATGACACGGATCTAGTTTCTGTGTTCTGGCCAAACTCGGTTGGCCGATCATCCTCGGTTTGCTGCTGAGAGACTACGGTTTCAATGGTCTGAGCAATGTTTGTTGCTGCCTCAGGAGCTACAGGCTGTGTGGTTTGAGGTAGTGCAGACTCTTTTGCCGTTTTGCATTTAGGGCACGAACCCTTGGATTTGGCATGAGCCTGGAGACACGTTTTATGAAACTCATGTCCACAAGTTAGCTTTGGCTAAAGGAGCGCTTGAAAGAGACCTGTCGCAAAGAACACATTTCGAGGTACTTGGCCCCTCTCCTTCCATTACTGATGAATCCATTCGGACAACACTTAATCGGACAATTTATAAAACTTTGACAAACGCTTAAATTCAATTTCGAACCAAACTTGACACCAAACAGAAAATATCACCTATTAAAACTTACCTGTATAAAATCAATAACCCTAACGAAATAAAATAACTACAAATAAATATATACAATCAAATAAAGATAGCTAAGTAACTGCTAAAAATAATTAATATAAATATTAACACCCACAAGTGTGTGACTAATTATCACAGCACCAGAGTCAATGACCTAGGGTTATGTAAATTCTTCCCTATTTCTTCTTCCTTCTCACAAGCTTAGTATTACACCTTACATGCAAAGCTTTTAGCTTTGAGGTCGTTGAACTCTTTTCCTTTGGTATCCGTACTTCCTGTTGTGCTCCCCTTGTCTGGCTACAACTCGTTACGTGCGATACCTAAAACCCTAATACTTTAAACTAATGACTAAATAAAAAACATATAATATATAAAAAATATTTAAATAATTTTATAAAATGACTTTAACCACTTGTACTATGGAAAAGTATAAATATGGCAGATATGCAAAAATATAAAAATGAAAAACCTGAACAAATATAAATATGAAAATATAAAACAAATGTGCCATTTTTCCAAGAACACCAAAATTTTTCTTTATATGTATATCATTAAATAGTTCCAGCAAGCAAGCAAGATTTAAGTGGTATAGGCGAAACCCAAGATTATTTTTTTTTTCCGAGATTAGGCTGAGGAAAAGGAATATGAAAAAGGAAAAAAAACAAAATTTGAACTGCTGCTTTTCGCAATTTTGCGACAATAAAACCACAAGTGTCTAGCCGCGGACAGACACATGAAGGAAATGCAATAATTGCCTCATTAGCATAATCTCTTCTTCCTGCATTCCTGCGGTTAACACTTTCCTATGTTCACAGCTGGGCATATTCGCTATTATGCCAATCGCGGTATGCAGTGCTCTTTTCTAAAAAACCAACGACGCTGCATACTCTGCGAATGAAGCGAAAATGCTATTTGGGGATTCAAAATAACTCCCCAACTGCCTTAATCAACCGTGGTCAAGCGTCTCTTCCAAGGAAAATTTACGCTTGCATTTCCTATGCGTTTGAATAAGTTCAGCTCGGTGTATTTTTCTGGATTTTATGGTGAATATAGTTTCTACCTCCTAAGTTAAGGTCTTCCGTGGACAGATAACAATCATCAAGATTTATTGATCTGTGGTCCTGTGGTTAAAGGCTGTTTTGTAGGGGGGCGCTGCTGCCGCCAAAGATTCCAGAAAAGTTGAAAATGTTGAAATAAGAAGTCGGGGGCGTCTTTCGGATGGTATAACGCGGTCAGCTTTATTGGGCTGCTTACATGAGATAACTGACTTAAAAACTAGTACAAAAAGAGACGATCGACGACAACCAACGAGCGAAAGAGAGGGCACAGAGGGGCGAGTGTGGATGCGCCTTCAGCGCATCCGTGAAGAGCGTGTCGAAAATCCGGGTCCCGATGTTGACGCTGTTCCATCTCAGCAGCGACGATAGGGTGGGCGCAGCTAGCGCGTCCTGCGGGGGCCCTCGAGGAGAGGCGGAAAGTTGCCTAGGCGCGGATGACGCGGGCGGAAGAGCGGTGGACGGCACCCGATGAGTGGCGGACGAACGCAGTGGAGCGCTTGACGACTGCCAGCCAGTGGCGGAAGAATGCCGAGGAGTTGCCGACGAGCGCCGGGAAGTCGATGGCCGTGGATCGGCTTGTGAGTGCCGGAAAATGGCGGACGCAGGGCAAGAAGCACCCGAACCGCGCCGGGAGTTGGCGGATGACGGCCGACGAGAGAGCGAGACACCCAGACTCGGCATCGGTAGGATGTACCTCGAGTACATCTGCTCTCCAGTGACGGGGCGTTGCGTGGGCGTGGCGACATCGTGCTGAATATGACCTTGGAATCTAGAATTAGGCCCGGATCAGTCGGATCATCCACATTGCCATCGGGCAGCGTGATGCGATGTGTAAATCGAAGAAGGAGTCGTAACAGAATTATGCTCTCATCCTGAATCGAAGCCCTGAACCAGTGAGTCACCGGAGGCTGCGGGGCTACTCGTGCGGAAAAACAGACACACGCTGGGGGTTGGCTGGAGATAATGGGCCTGTCAGCACCCATCCGAAATGGTCTCCTGACCGAGAAGCGACCTTCAGATGTTAGCCTTGGAATTACCTAGGAGAATTGACGGAAGAATGTCAGCTCCTAATAACACATCGACTTGGAGTTCTCAAAGAAGTTGGGGTCCGCCAGGGTAATATTGGGCAGCCCCTTGAGACGATCTCGCGAAATCGGATATGATGGCAGATTTCCTGCCAACTGCGGAAGAAGAACGCCGCAGTCTCTAATTGCAGCCCGGGTCTTGACGGCGACCGAATAGAGAAATGGCAAAATTTAGTAGACTGCGCGGAAATGGTTTGATTATGGCCGGAAACTTGGGTTGAAATCGTCTTGAAGGGAGGCTTGACGAGGTTGAACAGTCGTTCCGTTATGAACGTCGCTTCGAGCCTGGAGTCTATCAGTGCTCGTGCTTGGACGGTGCACCCCAAATGGCACACGTTGATAAAGGCCGTGCCCAGTAGGACGGCTCCTGACCCGGAGCGAAACACACCTGCACATTCGAATGAACCTCGGAGCCGTTTGTTGACGTAGGCGGACTTGGGCGGTAAGCTGCGTAGGCGGAGCGGTTGGGTGAATGGATTGCCGCGGTGCAAGAGTGTGTGGTGTCTGCTATGGCATGTGGAGCAGGTATGGGCGCTCCTGCAGTCTCGCTGCTGGTGCCCTCGGGCAAAACAGTTTAAACATAACTGCTTCCTCCTTATGTAGTCAGAGCGCCCATTTACATCCATTTCTAGGAAACGCGGACATAAGCGCTTTTGGCCCGGAACCACTCGAGTCTCGTATGAAGTGAGCCTCCGAGCAGGGGCAGTAGGAAGTCCCGACCCTGGCGGAAATTGCTCGGAGCCACTAGGCCTGACGTCGTCGATGGCCTCCAGAGTGCGATGGCGCTCTGTCAGGAAGTTATCTAATTCCTTCCATGTTGGAATCTCGGCCTTATTATGTACGGATTGCTCCCACATAGAAAGTGTGACCTTGGGGAGCTTTGACGAAATCATAGATACAAGGAGACAGTCCCAAGCCTCAACATTAACGGAGGACATTTCTAGGGCTGTGAAACAACTCTGAATGGTAGATTACAGCTCCTTCAGCGCGACCCCGGACTCTTGAGAAATAGCCTGGATGTTGAAAAGGATCTTCAACTGGCTGTTGACCAATAGCCGCCGGTTCTCAAAGCGGTCTGTGAGGCTTTGCCATGCGGCGACAAACCCCTCATGGGTAAGCGGAGCCTTGGAAACAATGGCGTGGGCGTCACCACTTGTTTTGGACAGTAAGTGGAACAACCTTTCTACCGGGGTGAGCCGCGAGTTTTGGATGTAAATGGCCGTAAACAAGTCTCTGAAGGGTGGGCCACCGAAGATAATCACCGGAAGACCCTCGGTATCCACCGGAGGTAACCGGCAGCCTGTAGGCGCGAGCGTGTGGACATTGACGGGAGCCTGAGTGGATTGGGAAGCAATTTTCTCCCGAAGCTGGGCAATACTTCTCGAATAGACGGAGTAACAGTAGCTGTACTTCGCTCCAGCACTGTCGAGGCGGCCGCATTGTCGTCGGACACGGCTAGCAAATCGGAGCAGCTCTCGTAGCTCTTCTCCACCTTCTCCCATAGTGCCCGAATTGGGTCCCGATGAACTTCGCACATGTATTGGGAGCCTATTTCCGTTTCTGGGGCGCCGGGAGTACTTATGTTAGCCTCAAATTGGCTAATTCGATCTGTTGTGGCGATGAACTTTTTTCAACGCCACTTCGACCGCACTTGGAGCCATTTTTGCAACGGAGCAAGTCTACCTCTGTGAAGGACCGGGGGTTGTATTGACGGATTCGTCCGCCCTTGACTGGCACTGGTAGCCTTAGGCTTCAAAAGAGGCGTCCGCGGAGATGCGGATTGAGATCTGTCCAAACGGATGGCTGGGATCGAACGCGGCTTTTTGTCGTCTCCCGTGGGCATTCTCAGAGTCCAATGCGCTGATCAGCGCTTGTCGACTGACTCGCGCAACAGGTGCCCCGTACGAAGTGGTGGCGGTCGCACTAATGTGATGAGAACGGTGAGATCGCGGATGAAATGCAATTACAAGGAGATTACAGGAAAGTCGCGGTACAATCGAATGAAGAAAAACCAGGCACCAGAAAAACCCAAAAGGAGACGAGGTTTGTTCGGATTGTAGGCGGATGTTGCCTGATGCGGAGTAGAAGCAGAGTTGGAGGCACGAAAAAAATGGAAAAGGTACCGGAAAATTCGTGCTTGTTCGGAAAAAATGATGACGGTCTATATATGTATGTATATTTCGACTTGTGTGGTTCGTACTGAATTTAATATATACTGAGATATTAAATTCTTAACTATTTTCGAATTTGCGGGAGCCGGAAGGTGGACTTAACTTTAACTTGAATTTAACACACAAAAATATAAATAATTAATTTTTGGCTCACTGTCGGATTTAAATATGATGGAGCCAGAAGGGTGGAGTTGAAAATCTTAATTTTTAATCAATTGAGGTTAATTATCACGAACGTTTGAAACAAATATTTAATTAAATTATACGAAGCTGGGAACGGTGGAATTGAAACCGCGGCTCTATTCGACAGAAGGTGGATAATTAAATTAATTAATTATAATTTTCCGATAATTAAATCTTCGACTTTAATTATTGACTGGGCCGGAAAGGTGAATTAAGAAACCTGGCCCTTTGCTCGAACGGAAAATAAGTTTATAATTATAAATACATACATTTATAATTAATTGATTTTTAATCTATTTTGTTATGCAGCCGTTTATGCCGTCGGCACCCTGTACGTACCTCAAAAAGAAAATAAACAGAACCGAAAACACAACACGGCTAGGTCGAGAATTTAAGCGACACAATCACGGATTTGTAGTGAAATTGCGGTTTATAATTGTTGGTTTTAGAAAATGTAAAATATTTTTTAAATTTTATCGGCTATATATTTCCTGAAATTGGAGGCAGAAAATATTTGGAAATTATATGGACATGCATGCAAGTAGGGCAAGGGCATGTGGGGCATATGATGGTACAGTAGAGCTTCGATAAATGGACTATATATGTTAGTTTTTATCGGTTATATATTTCCTGGAATTGAAGGCAAAAAATATATGGACATGCATGCAGGTACGGATATATGTAAGGGCATGTGGGCATATGTTGGCACAGTGGAGCTTTGATAAGTGGACTATATAATTGGGGGAACAGAAAAGTTATGTGGTGTAAAAAATGTCACTGATTGAGGAAGATAAAAACAAATATTACGACAGCGGCGGACTGTTCGGTGAATTTGGAAATTCGGAACTAATTCACACTGGTGGCCAATAATAATTATGCCTTCTTTTTGTCACCACACAATTTCACTGTTTACTGGCGAATTTTTCGCGGGATTAATTGCACCAAAAAATATGTATGTGCGGATGTATGTATGAGGATGCACATATGCCTCGACCGTTGGCAAGCGAATGAATAACGGAGAGGCCGAAAACGGCGAGGAATATGGGCAGCACACAAAACGGAGACGGATAGAAAATTTGCCGAATTTTAAGATTATTATAGATTATTAGAAAATCTCAACCTGCCGTTGTGTCGGAAAACTCGGACTTGGAGTTGACACGGAGGGAAAAACAATCTTGCAGCAGTGTGAACGAAATTTAATGTTCGAATCACTGCTGAAGACCGGCAGAGAGATGGGGACGGAAAATGTACTTATCTTTTGGCGGAACAATGCCGAGAACTGCTGGCAGAAGAAAATCCAGTAATTATCCGGCTCGAAGGACCAATGTTTTGTAGGGGCGCTGCTGCCGCCAAAGATTCCAGAAAAGTTGAAATGTTGAATTGAAAAGTCTGGGGCGTCTTTTGTAGGTATAACGCGGTCAGCTTTATTGGGCTGCTTACATCGAATAACTGACTTAAAAACTAGTACAAAAAGAGACGATCGACGACAACCAACGAGCGATAGAGAGGGCACAGAGGGGCGAGTGTGGATGCGCTCTTCAGCGCGGGTGCACTCTTTAGCGCTGGTGCGCTCTTCAGCGCGGATGCGCTCTTCACAACGGCCGGCACAACGGCCCCTCACCTAAACACTGAACAAATATAAATATGAAAAAATATAAAACAAATATGCAATTTTTCCAAGAACACCAAAATTTTTCTTTATATGTATATCATTAAATAGTGCCAGCAAGCAAGCAAGATTTAAGTGGTATAGGCGAAACCCAAGATTATTTTTTTTTCGAGATTAGGCTGAGGAAAAGGAATATGAAGAAGGAATATAAAAAAAAAAAAAAAAAATTTGAACTGCTGCTTATCGCAATTTTGCGACAATAAAACCACAAGTGTCTAGCCGCGGACAGACACATGAATGAAATGGAATAAGTGCATTATTAGCATAATCTCTTCTTCCCTGCATTCCTGCGGTTAACACTCCCTATGTTCGCAGCTGGGCATATTCGCTATTATGCCAATCGCGGTATGCAGTGCTCTTTCTAAAAAACCAACGACGCTGCATACTCTGAATGAAGCGAAAATGCTATTGAGGATTAAAAATAACTCCCCAACTACCTTAATCAACCGTGGTCAAGCGTCTCTTCCAAGGAAAATTTACGCTTGCATTTCCTATGCGTTTGAACAAAGTTCAGCTCAGTGTATTTTTCTGGATTTTATGGTGAATATAGTTTCTACCTCCCTAAGTTAAGGTCTTCCGTGGACAGATAACAATCATCAAGATTTATTGATCTGTGGTCCTATGACTGACCTCTACTGTTAAAGGCAATTATCTGTTTTGATCACCACCGGCGGCACCCGTGGCTATGCTGGTTACATAGCCCACCACCTGGCTTTTTGATCTTTCTATTTGAACCAAGGGAATTCGGGAGCTTGGGTCACAACGAAAATGTGGCCCCACGTTGGGCGCCAAAAATAAGATCCTTAATCATATTTACTAAATGATTATAATTGTAACGATTGCTACGGTAGTAACCAATTATGGGGAAGGCTGGTGTTGCGGCTGGGAGCCAGCGCACGCTATGATATCCGGCTTCGGCTCGTCGGCAAGGGGTGTGTTATTTGCCAGTTCCCAGCGGTGCCCAACCATGTATAGATCTTGATTTTAAATTGCGTGCTCGCGACAAGACATGCTCCGGTAATGAGTCCCGAAATCCCTCTATGGCTAGGGAGCTGTTATCCTTTCCTCGGCTAACCCGGAGTCACCCAGGTGTTTTAGGGGCGACTCATATTTGCCCACCCTACCATTGGTCACTAAGCCCCGCTCCATGCGAGTGACTCCTTTGTCTTTTGGTTTCTCCTGCATCCTTAAACTGCCACTGCGGCTAAAATACCGAATTTAGAACATTATAATTATTTAAAGGACTAGACTAATAATGAACATTTTACAAATTACCCTCGAACGCATAACTCAATTGACGACGGCTAATATAAATTCGGAACTTACACCTATTTATCAGACTAATTCAGAAAATTAAATTAAAATTAAAAAGACATCTAGGGCGAATTAACATTAAAGAATAAAAACAACAAAAGAAAAATTTTGGAAAAAGAAAGGGGAAACTAAATTTTGGTCTTCTGATTGAATATATATATATATATATATATCCACTAAGATTTTATATTCGGGAGATCATGCCATAAAATAAAATAATACATAAAATAGGTTTACTCACGATTGCCTCTTTAGCATCCCTCGTCGATAGCGCTTTCGTCGGTGATGAAAGGGGAAATGGGGGACACTTCACAAAAAAGAATTTTCTTTATAAACCTACTTAATAATCCTACCTACCTAATAAGGCATGTTTAAAATGTTTATCTAATGTTAAAAAATTATCTAGCAAAAGTTTAGCATCAACCAAAATTTTTCCTCTTTTTTTCACAGAACTTAAAAAGTATTATTATTATTATTAATTTTTTCTCTTTTTGTTTTAAATAAATTTATCCTCTTTGCTAGTTTAAAAATTTTCGTTGTGGTGTCGGGGACCAAAACATTTAGGGAACATTCTGCTGCTGGGGTTTCCGCTCTGGCCGGCCACCTAGTAACAGACCCAACATAAACGTACCATAAAAAACTGCCCTCTAATTATTTGCTTTTTTTTCCAATTCCACACTCACTCAGGTTTTACGAAGCTGACACTAGGACTCGAATCTCGAATCCAACAAATAAAAGACTTGCAAAGATTGGGTTTTCTTTTTTTTTCCTTCCACTAGTTGATATAACCATCTGTTCTTATGTAAGGCTGGTTAGGGAATGCTCTCCCCAAATCTCTCTAGCCAGACCGACGGGATTGAAGGCCTCCTAAATGGCGAACTCCTGGATTTAATTATTCCAGGCGCCTCCTCATTCTATATAACCCATTATCTCCACAAGATGGCGCACCTTCTGCCTAATGCGCACATAGTGTCGCTTTCTACTATGGCAAGTGCTACAGTAGCAGCACCACTAAGAGTCCTCCAGAATAATGTATTAACCATAACGTCGAGGGATGCATCAAAGGATCCCGTTCCGGTTTAAGATGCTCACTTTTCACACAGATTATTTATTAGATCCAAATTCCTTGTTTTAAATCAAACTATTGTTCAATTTAAAAGTATGATAAAGTAGTAGATAAAGTATGATAAACAACTTCCACTGCCGCAGTGGAAGAGAATATTTGTAAATTTGTTCTATTTGAATCCTTGTTTTAAGTCAAGCTATTGTTCAATTTAAAAGTATAATAAAGTAGAAGATGATCAGGAAAAGTAAAACGGTTGTTATTGTTGTGGGAGTAGTTCCCGCAGTGAAAGAGAATATTTGTAAATTTGTTCTATTTGAATCTAGGTCTATTCAAGCAAGGCTGCAGGTCTGCCGCTGAGTTCAGTGTATGCTTCGACAACAGGTTAAGTATTGCGCAGGTCATGTATGTCTAACAGATTTAGAAGTTTTACAGGTTTACAGTTTTCTAAATTAGTAAGTGCGGAGCATACGGTCAGTAAAAGTAATAGCAGCAAGACATCTATTTTCAAAGAATTATTCGATTTTAGCAGCATTGTGGACGTAGACCTGAATTGAGTCGAGAGTGTAGAAATTAGCAGGAACTTGGCAAGTCTGATTCAATTAGAAATCCTATATAGTTGTGGCAAATAATGGAAGCACCAAAGTAGACACACTTTTTCCTGGAATATAATTTATAAGCGGCACAACAGCCCAGGAAAACGCAACTGCTGATTCAAGTGATTCCACCAAGGCATGCAGATGAGGAATGCAAAATGTTGCAAAATGAACCATTGAATAAATCAAAATATTGTTTTCCTGTGCTCGGCAGGATGTCCTAGGTGGAGACTCAGGTAGACAGGAAGATGGACTGGAGATATGACGCTGCGGTGAGGGGCAGCTGGAGTCAGGCTTAACTGTCGAGGACATTCGGCGAGTGCCCGTCGGGATGTAGTTGGAGGAGACGGTGATCTGCGGGAAGGTGAGCTGAAATCGTGACGACGGGGCGAAGAGTAGTCAGGGCCAGTGTGCAAGGTGTCTTTGGTGAATCAAGTATACGACTTGATGTTGTGGGTGGAGACGAGGCTCGATGAGGAGATGAGTTAGTTTCGCAGCGCTGAGGTGTGGAGTGGCTGGAGCTGACTTGGGCAAGTATTTGTACCCAGCGAGGTGACTTTGTTGATTCAGACTTTCGGCTTGACGTTGTTGGTGGTGGTGGAGATTGACTAGTCGAAGAGTCAGAATCATGACACTGGGAGCCAGTGTGTGCTGAGGGCATACAGCGAGATGACTTTGCTGATTCAATCGCATGACAAGAAGTTGTTGGTGGAGACAAAGATCGATTGGAGTCGCAACGACGAGGCGAGGAATTAGTGGGTCCTTGGAGATCGTTCCGAGGGGGCAGCGGACGATTAGCCAAATAACATTCCAGTGCTTCTATAAATGCCTTGCATCCCCTAAAACTGGCAACATGTGGGCCACCACAGTTAACGCATTTGGGGGTTGCTGATCTTGGGGGACGGCACATTTCAGGCATGCGTAGTCACGGAGGCAATAGTTTTTAGTATGCCCGTATCTTTGGCAACGATGGCACATGTTGGGTTCATCACGCTGCCTCTGGCGCTCAATAGAAATACGCCTATTTCCAAGCTTGTTAATGGCGAGAAAAGTTTTGATCCGTTCCAAGTCGAAAGGCATCAGTGCGATGACGAAGATGTCCATTGGTGTGCGGTCACGATATGATTTCAGGTTTTTTATGAAGCAAATAGTAAAGTTAAGTTTACCAAACTCTCTTTGAATGTGAGAGATGGAGGTGTCGTGGCGAAGCCCACGGATTATGAATCGTCGGTTGTTGCTTGCGTGATGAAAGAATGAATGGGCCTGCAGGCCGGCATTGTAAAGTCTTGATAGTACACGAGAGTGTTCTTCTTTGGTGTCACAGCTAGTTTTGATTCTGTCCCGATTAAGGCGAATGATTCCGTGCTGCCGATTCAAAGGGGGACGAGGATTTAGGAGTCTTCTAATGTCTTCTATGGATGTGACATTATACACAATGATTGGTGGGATGAAGACCTCCTAGTCAGTGGAAGTAGCCATATCTGGGTCGTGATGGTACTGTACGAGAATTTTGCGACTGAATTCAAATAGGGTTTGCGACCGAATAGAAGGCAAAGCCAAAATGAAAAAGTATAGTTGTAGCTTAATGAAATAAACTACGCATTAGAGAGATGTAAACGAGTACAATTCTGTAATTGTAATTGAGTCATAGTCGAACTTACAATGATTCATATTATAGAGTATCCAGTGTTTATTAAAAATGGTTTGTAGGGATAATTTCCAGTATGCAAAAAAGAAAGAAAAGGCAAGTTGAGTGACGAGTAATTGTGTGCATTGAGGGTTAATTGTCAGTGACAGCTGAAGGCAGCTTGGGGCCAGCAATAATTGTGTGTTTCTTACCCAAATCTCCTACAGAGGACACACTCTGTTTCATTAATAATAGAAGGTCATCATTTGCGGGTAAAGGAGTGGTCCAATGATTTTGAGGACGGCCCGTTGGAGTAGTTAAGGCTGCATGAATTTGTTTTGTGTGGCAAGAGCCCTCAGATATGAGTGATTGACTGGTATTGGAGGTGGTACGTAAAACATTATTTTGGTTGGAAGCAGGTTTGTTATGAATGAATCGTTGTTCTCTACTAAGCTGTTGTTGGAATTTATTTATATGATTTTCAGCAGGGTTACGTGTGTTCGGAATATGGATTGACTTATTAGAAGGGTTATTAAATGTGACTCTTTTTCCCAAATCATGTTTAGTATGGAAGGGGTTAGCATTATTGAGTTTAGGTTGGTAGTTAGGTGAAGTAACTGCCCTATGACCACTAGGGGTCCTCTGTGAATCCTTATTGTTTCCATAATTATCATCAAGTTGCTGTTTTGAGGGATTCTGTGGTAGTTGGTGGTGCTGTTGTAGATGATTGTCATAGTAGTTAGGTTGAGTATTAGTACTGACTCTGGGGCGACTGGTGGCTACATCAGCTCGGTAAGCTAAGAGACGGGATTTGGCTTCCTTAAATACAGAACAACCTTTGTAACTGGCAACATGGCCAAGTCCACAGTTTGCACATTTTGGATTGGCAAAATTTATACTTGCACAGTCAGTAGTTGGGTGGTTGCCTGCACACTTAAGGCAGACAAAGTCACGACGGCAAAGATTCTTGGTATGTCCAAAGCGCTGGCAGCGGTGGCACATGGCTGGTTTCATTCTTCGTAATTGCCTCTCAATTGTAACTCTTTGATTACCTAACATAGTAATAGATAATATTTTTTCATTCGAGTTATCTAGGGACGGTGCAAGTTCAACTTCAAATAAGTCAAGTGGTTTATGGCTGCGACGGTGTTTAATATTGTTAATGTATCGAACAGTGAATCCCAGATTGTTGATGTGATTACGGATTAGATCATAAGGTGTGGAGTGATGAAGCCGACGAATAATTACTCTATACCCGCGATCAGATTTAGATTGGTGTGTGTGGATTTCTTTATTTTCAGTCTCTAGTTGATTCATGATTAGCTGGTATGTAGTGGAGTTTTTGCACATAATTTTAATACGGTTTCCATTAAGAGTAGTAGTGATAAAGTTTTTCTCCATAACACCAGGAATGGAGTTGATAGAATCAAGAAGGGGTTGGATGGTGGTAACATTATAAAGGAAAATAGCCGGGATTTTATCCTCTGAATCACGAAGAGATGACAATTTAAGTAGTTTTGCAGCATCCTTGCTGGTGGAGGGTCCATCGTGGAGAAAATTAGCCGGGATTTCATATTCAGGTTTACGGTTGGTGAGAGAGTTAGATTCCTTAGCTGAGTTTTTATTCATGGCAGGCATATTAGTAACATTTGTATTAGCATCCAGTAGAAGATTATCACGAGAGGTCAAGCCTTTGGGAGTATTAGAAGTACCACGCCTGGGGCGCTTACGCAGGGATAATGATAGTGGGAATGATTTTTTCCTCTTACTGCACATTGGTCCTGGTTTACCAATAAGCAGGGAGAGCTCCCGAGAGATTTTTTGGAGTAGATGTGGATAGCGGATCAGTGATGCATTCCATGTGGTCAGCATCTGAAGTCTCCCTTTCAGTGAAGTTTTCCTGATTCAAAGAGGCCAGATTATTAATAGCTATGCAGTCACTTGGTGACTGGTTAGAGCCAGAAGAGAACCAGGAAAGCCTAGGTGATGTAGTAACACTTTTTTCAAAGGAACTAGGAGAGCTGGCAATGGACACTGATAGTGCATCCACATTTCCATTAGAGTTGACTCCATCTTCTTCCATGTTGAGATCCACATTGTTATTAATGCTGGGTTTTGTGGTAGTAGCTTCCATCTTTTCACGTGCAGTACACAATTATGTAAGGGATGGTAATATAATGGTGCAATTTAAATATAATGATGCAGTAGGATGGAGTGATACAGTGTAATGAGATGGTACTATGAGGAGTATTGGTGGCGTTTGATGTATTGGTGCAGTGGTGAGTTTACCAATACAATGAAATATGATTGTAATGGGAGACAATGTAAGTGTAGTAATGCATGAAGTAACTGGCTGTATGTATTCTACTGCATGCACACAATAGCTGCTTAAGGTAGTATATGCAAATTAAAAATTCCACGTGGTACAGTTTTTAAAATAGTTAAAAATTGGTTGTGAAAATTTAGGATTAGGAGCACTCACTAAACAGAGGATTAAGATAGTATATTTGTCACAACATATATGCTATATTTGATTCAAATAGGGTTATGGTGAAATATATGCACTTGGCGGATTCAGAGTGCAGGTGTAGATTAGGCGCAATAATAAGTGTTTTCACGTAAGCAAGATTAGCCACAGTCGAAACTAATGTATTAACTTTTCAATTTTCAATTTAACTATTTTTTTTTTCAATGCATGCCTGCGATGGGCACAAATTAGCACTGTTACCGCTACTAGAGCGGGTTCAGCTTTTTATTTGTTTAACATAAAGTAATTACTTATACTAATACATTTTTTACAAATATTAAATAAAGGTAGGAAGCAATTATTAACAGGCTTATATATGTAAATGAATCACTAACAGAATTGTAAACATTCAAGAACAAAATTTGGAGTAACATTGAATAATAATATAAACGGATTCATTAGAGTGACTTAAATTTATACAGGCTTAATAAAAGATGAATACAAAATCAGAATTAATTAAGTTATAAATTTTTTCATATGAATTTAGCGTCCAAGCGCCAGCCTATAACCTGGTGGCCAAACAGAGGTCAAGCTCCAGGAAAAAAGAGAAGTGTACTGAAAAGCCAGTACACAGCGGCGGACTAACAAGATAGTAGTTGTTTCTAGAGCTAGAAGACAGGTGCAAACAGGAGTCACGAGTGAGCATAAACATAAATGGAAAAGATATAAAGATAACATTAAATCAACATATTTAAGGAATCAAGATATTTGTGGTATCATAATTAAGTAGTATTTGAGCCATAAGAATAGGAGGGCAAATTGGGTATTCGGACACAAAAAGTAGCTTTAGAGTAATATATGCCACGTCAGCGCAGCGGCGGCAGCCCCTTTAGATATATACCAGCGGCGAGTACATTTTTGTAAGAACGTAGCGTCAAGGCACCGACCTATGTTCCTGGTGGCCAAATCAGAGGTTCAGCGTGGAGAAGATGGGGAATGTATTGAAAAGCCGGTGCTCCAGAGCGGAAGAAATTCGTAGACGTCTGTAGTTTGTATTCGTCAGGGATGAGTGAAGGAATAAAGTCACATATTGATGATTTTTGTTAATGGCTTTAAGAAGATAGAGTAGTAGCTAAATAAAATAAGGTATTAAAATTTTTTATAGTATGTATTTTATTCGAACGTAGCGTCCAGATGCCGTCTTGTGTTGCTGGTGGCCAAATCAGTAGTCCGGCGCCGGAAGGAAGTGAAGTGTAGTGGAGAGCCGGTGCACCATGGCGGAGTAGCTGGGGTTCCTCCAGAGAGTTCCTCAGAAGAGCAGCAGCGATGCCAAGACTTAGGAGTCATCTAGTAGTTTGGAGTCGCAGGTGGGAAAGGTATGGCTTTTCTGCCTTCCCCGACAATCAGTGCCATGGAATTTTTCTTTCAATTTATTAATTATTAGTCTGGCAACAGCGCACAGCACCGATGTTTAAAATTTTATTCTGATATGCATGTAAGCGTATTAGCTTTTAGGCATAGTAATAGAAAAGTAGGAATCACAGTAGTAGCAAATGGGATGGCAATAGCAGCAGAGTATTAAATCACTAATCAGCAATTTGGAATCAAAGAAGAAGCTGGGTGGTAAATAATACCATTTGGGAAGTCGAACACATCTTTAATTTTACTTGGCACTGCTAACATCCAGATATAGTAGTATGAGATTCGAAAACTACTTTTTGTTTAGAATTTGTAATTTATTTATTATTGTGCGACACTGTTGGTTCTGGTTGTGCAATCATTTTTAGTTAAGTAGTTGTATAAGTTTCGAAAACTACTTTGAATAACTTCACTTATTTTCTGGGACGCTGTTTGTTTTGATAGCACTGTAACTTGTTGAGAGCTTATTAAAAAATTCAGCAAATGATCAGACCGCCAGCTATTGCGAATCCGTATTGTTGTAGTTGCTCATTTTATTTTCAAAAAGTAAACAAATGGTCGACCGCCAGTTTACTGCAGATTTAATAAAAAAGACTTTTATGACTTTTATGAAAAGACTTTTTATAAAAAAAAGCTTTTATGAGGCTGACAAAGTATTAGTGCCGTTTGATGTATTCACATATTCAAATAGAGATGCATTATCAGAGAGATCGATTCATATAGTATGAGTAATGCAGTGCGGTGGGTTAGCGCATGATTGATGTATTGATGCCATAAAATGTATGATTCAGTTGGATTTATTAGCAGTGGTGGATTTACGTAGTGTCAACACAGATAAAATACAGCTGCAATAATGCAGTGAAGAGGCTGTTTGTGTGTAATCTGCATATACACAGAACAGACACATTATAGTAGTATGCGCACATTAAAAAGCTCACATGGAACATTTTTTAAAATAGGTTAAAAATTGGTTGTGAAAATTAAAATTATAAGCGCACACTACACATAAGTAACATATAACTTTTGCCACAACGCGTATGATTCAATTTATTCCAGCTTGGTAGGGTTTGGCATTAACTTTAAGATAATTTGGGTGTGCACATGGCGGATTAGCGTATGGGAAAAAAAACTTTCACATTATTTTTTTCAATGCATGCCTGCGATGGGCACCAATAGGACTGTTTCCGCTGCTAGAGCGGGTTCAGCTTTTTATTTGTTTAACGTACAGTAATTACTTATACTAATACATTTTATACAAATATTAACTAATATAGGAAGCAATTAACAACAGGCTTATATATATAAATGAATCACTAACAGTCATGTAAAACATTCAGGAACAAAATTTAGATTAACATTAGAGAATAATACAGAAGGATTTGCTGGAGTAATTTAAATTTATACAGATTTAATATAGAAAATTAATATTGACTAAGAAAATAAAATCCAAACTTCGACCTGAATCCTGGAGGCCAAATCAGAGGTCAGAGAGCTGGGATAATGAAGTTTGAATTGGAGAGCCAGTACACCATTGCGAAGTAGTTGGTTGGGAGATGCCGCAGGAGTAAAAAGATTAGGTATCCAATACTCAGAGATTGAAGATTAGGTAATTAGAATTCGCAGATGTATACAGGTGAGGCCGAGTAATATAGTCGCATAGGATTAACAGCAGTACAGATGTATAACAGATTCACTAAGTATAACAGATTCTTATTAGTTTGAGTTTGCCTGACCTGTCGAGAGTCAGATAGTATTTACAAATCCGAATGTTTAGCAACAAGAAGCAAGCAAGAAGTCCAAATTCTATGAATATAGTGTATATTGGTCTCATTCTAACAACAGAGTAGAGGGCATAGGTTTGTATATGTGAATGGCGTGAAGAAGAAGAGAAATTTTCCGTGGCCATTATTGTTTACATTTGGCAAGCGTGGAGGCGTGAAAAGTAAAACATTCATACTTATATTAAATTTGTGGTAGCATGACAAATATATTGTGGCTAATTCCTTTTTTATAATTGCAATCCAGCAGAAGGAGTCTAGGGTCCTTGGCGTATCCAGCCGTGTCATCAGTGAAGTGGACAGACAGCCTTGATAATACAGGTAAGTAAGCAGATGATTTTTATTTCTTTATTCCAGATTTGGCCAGATTAATCTTGGGGTTCATGAGTCAACTCAATTGAGGTTGAGAATACAAAATGCACCTTGGCAGTGACTACATCACAATCCCTTGCAAGGAGCCGCAGGGTCAGCAGTGCACGACGAAATTGGAGCACTGTTTTGAATCTGTCGACAGCGCACAGGATGACCATTGGTTAGTGTTCGGACAGTAAATACAGCCAGATTAAGTAGCAGGTGAATACTAAAGAATGTGGACACTGAAGAGCTACTAGTGGAATCCGAGAGACAGCATTCGAATTATTTGAAGAAGGTATAGTAATTATGTTTTTCCTGTATTAATCAGAGTCGTGATAATGATTCAAAACGTTTACAATTAGCAGTATCTAACTGGCTGACCCATCAACAAGAGCTGCTAGAGCAGGTGGCGGAATCACACCCGGAGACAGTGAAGTCACGAACAAGCACTGAATATGTTCCGACCGATTCCTGATTTCTGGACCATTCTCCAGCGCACAGCAGCACCACAAAGGAGTCCGGAGACAGTGGAATCTCAAACAAGCACTGAATAAATACTGGCCGATTCCTGATTTACTGCGCCGATTACCGGCGCGTAGCAGCACCACTAAGAGTCCTCCAGAATAATGTATTAACCAGAACGTCGCGGGATGCATCAAAGGATTCCGTTCCGGTTAAAGATGTTCACTTTTAACACAGATTATTTATTAGATCCAGATTCCTTGTTTTAAATCAAACTATTGTTTAATTTAAAAGTATGTAAACGGTTGTTATTGTTGTGGGAGTAGCTGATGCAGTGGAAGAGAATATTTGTAAATTTGTTCTATTTGAATCCTTGTTTTAAGTCAAACTATTGTTCAATTTAAAAGTATAATAAAATAGAAGATGATCCGGAAAAGTAAAACGGTTGTAATTGTTGTGGGAGTAGTTGCCGCAGTGGAAGAGAATATTTGTAAATTTGTTTTTTTTGAATCTAGGTCTATTCGAGCAAGGCTGCAGGTCTGCCGCTGAGTTCAGTGCATGCTTCGACAAAAGATTTAGTATTGCGCAGGTCATGTATGTCTAACAGATTTAGAAGTTTTGCAGGTTTACAGTTTTCTAAATTAGTAAGTGCGGAGCATACGGTCAGTAAAAGTAATAGCAGCAAGACATCTATTTTCAAAGAATTATTCGATTTTAGCAGCATTGTGGACGTAGACCTGAATTGAGTCGAGTGTGTAGAAATTAGCAGGAACTTGGCAAGTCTGATTCAATTAGAAATCCTATATAGTTGTGGCAAATAATGGAAGCACCAAAGTAGACACACTTTTTCCTGGAATATAATTTATAAGCGGCACAACAGCCCAGGAAAACGCAACTGCTGATTCAAGTGATTACACCAAGACATGCAGATGAGGAATGCAAAATGTTGCAAAATGAACCATTGAATAAATCAAAATATTGTTTTAAGGAGTAGTTTATATAGTGTATTGAGTATATATTTATATTTTTGATTAAAGAGTATTTTAAATAACGGATTAAACATATATTTGTATTTTTAAGAAAGATTATAAAAAGTTAGAATGGATGCATGGTGAATGTTTTGACCAATTTCGTAAGAGAGTCTATTTTCTTAGACAGTTTATTGATGATTCGATTGCTGCGCTGGACAGCGCCGAGCAGGTCCTCTTCCATCGATGAGTCTTCAGAGGAAGATGCTCCAAAAGACATATCCGAATTATTAAAGCCACCAATCTTGTACACAAAAGCGTCGTCAGATGAAAAGCTGGAATCCAGTTGGGCCGATGCAGGCGACCGGCAAGAAGGTTTTAGTAGCTTAAGCGCTCGGCAGGATGTCCTAGGTGGAGACTCAGGTAGACAAGAAGATGGACTGGAGATATGACGCTGCGGTGAGGGGCAGCTGGAGTCAGGCCTAACTGTCGAGGACATTCGGCGAGGTGGCTTGGAAGATTTAAGTGCACGTCGGGATGTAGTTGCAGGAGACGGTGATCTGCGGGAAGGTGAGCTGGAATCGTGACGACGGGGCGAAGAGTAGTCAGAGCCAGTGTGGGCTAGCATAAGTGATCGCCAAGGTGTCTTGGTTGAATCAAGCATATGACTTGATGTTGTGGGTGGAGACGAGGCTCGATGAGGAGATAAGTTATTTTCGCAGCGCTGAGGTGTGGAGTGGCTGGAGCTGACTTGGGCAAGTATTTGTACCCAGGTGACTTTGTTGATTCAGACGGCTTGACGTTGTTGGTGGTGGTGGAGATTGACTAGTCAAACAGTCAGAATCATGGCACTCCCTGAGGGCATACAGCGAGATGACTTTGCTGATTCAATCGCATGACGAGAAGTTGTTAGTGGAGACAAAGATCGATTGGAGTCGCAACGACGAGGCGAGGAATTAGTGGGTCCTTGGAGATCGTTCCGAGGGGGCAGCGGACGATTAGCCAAATAACATTCCAGGGCTTCTATAAATGCCTTGCATCCCCTGAAACTGGCAACATGTGGGCCGCCACAGTTAACGCATTTGGGGGTTGCTGATCTTGGACGATCGCAGCTCGTTGAGCGGTAGGGGCCGGCACATTTCAGGCATGCGTAGTCAGGGAGGCAATAGTTTTTAGTATGCCCGTATCTTTGGCAACGATGGCACATGTTGGGTTCATCACGCTGCCTCTGGCGCTCAATAGAAATACGCCTATTTCCAAGCTTGTTAATGGCGAGAAAAGTTTTGATCCGTTCCAAGTCGAAAGGCATCAGTGCGATGACGAAGATGTCCATTGGTGTGCGGTCACGATATGATTTCAGGTTTTTTATGAAGCAAATAGTAAAGTTAAGTTTACCAAACTCTCTTTGAATGTGAGAGATGGAGGTGTCGTGGCGAAGCCCACGGATTATGAATCGTCGGTTGTTGTTTGAATGATGAAAGAATGAATGGGCCTGCAGGCCGGCATTGTAAAGTTTTGATAGTACACGAGAGTGTTCTTCTTTGGTGTCACAGCTAACGTTGATTCTATCCCGATTAAGGCGAATGATTCCGTGCTGTCGATTCACTGGGGGACGAGGATTTGGGAGTCTTCTAATGTCTTCCATGGATGTGACATTATACACAATGATTGGTGGGATGAAGACCTCCTGGTCAGTGGAAGTAGCCATTTCTGGGTCGTGATGGTACTGTACGAGAATTTTGCGACTGAATTCAAATAGGGTTTGCGAACGAATAGAAGGCAAAGCCAAAATAAAAATGTAGAGTTGTAGCTTAATGAAATAAACTACGCATTAGAGAGATGTAAACGAGTACAAAGAGCGAGACTTTAAAGAGGGAGTAAGTACAGTTGACATGTATATGTGACATGCATAGATCCTTGTGTGTGGGAGTTATTCATGGATTAAAAGAGAGAAAGTGAGAGAGCCAGCAGTAAGGTATGGATCATCAGCATAAGTATTCATAAGAAATTCATATAAGTAATTTGTAATCAATTTAGTAGCAGCAGATGTAGCATTGTTGGATCCGTTTAGTTTATAAGGGATTAATTCCATATTCTGTAATTGAGTCATAGGCATACAGGAGGTCAATGTTATAAAAAACTTACAATGATTCATATTATAGATTATCCAGTGTTTATTAAAAATGGTTTGTTGGGATAATTTCCAGTACGCAAGTCTTATTGGAGAATTAGTGTTATTTTAAAAAGAAAAGGCAGATTGAGTGACGAATAATTGTGTGCATTGAGGGTTAATTGTCAGTGACAGTTGAAGGCAGCTTGGGGACAGCAATAATTGTGTGTAAGAGAGTGATGAAGGAATCCAGTTTCTTACCTTTTTTTTTTTTTGTGGTTTAATTGATTGTGGTTGTTTATTGATTGTTCTCCTCGGTTGCTTCTCAGGCTGGCTGCCTCGTCGCGGTCCCGCCCGGTCGATCGCTAGGCATGTCCGCAGCCCACGACGCTCAAACTGGAGTGGGCGGGAGAGCGGGAGAGCAGGGCAGCGCAGTAATCTAGCGCTACGACTCATTACCAAGGGTGGCAACATTTTTGCGTAGGGTAGGTCATGGTAGACTGCGATGCCACCGCGCCAGACCAGCAAATACAAAATTTTAATTTTAACATGGCAAATTAAAATTACATGGCAGGATTAATTAACAATGGCAAAATTATAACATGGCCAATTAAGCAAACATGAGAAATTAAAAATACATGGCAAATACAAAAAGAATGGCAAAACAAAACAAATCAACATGGCAAAATAAAAAATGGCAAAACAAAAATTAACATGGGAAATTAGAAATTCAAATTAAAATTACAAAAAAAATGAAAAGATCGTCCTGCGATCAAATTAACTTACAAGATTCATGATGTTTACTAATTATGAATTGAATTAAAGTTAAAAACCAACAATCTGCATGGCGGGGCAGGTATCTTTGGCAGGTCATCAATGGCATCAAGAGGGGCGCAGGCATCTTAGCCGCGCGTGGCAGGGTCCCCCGCAGACAAGTCAATAATGGCTGGTTCATCAGGGCACGGTCGCAAAGGCCGCACGTGGCTGGGTCCACCGCAGATGGGTCATCGATGGCATGATCAAGTGGGCACGGTCATTAGGGCCGCGCATGGCTGGATCCTCCACAGATGGGTCAACAGTGGCTGATTCATCTGGGCACAGTCAAGGGGGCCGCGCGTGGCTGAGTCCTCTGCAGACAAGTCGCCACTGGCAGACTCATCTGGGCACGGTCAATGGGGCCCCGCGTGGCTGGGTCCATCGAAGACAAGTCAATAATGGCAGACTCATCTGGGCAAGGTCAATGAGGCCGCGCGTGGCTGGGTCCTTCGCAGACAAGGCATAATTGCAGACTCAATGGGGCCGCCCGTGGCTGGGTCCTCCATAGATGGGACATCGATGGCTTGATCAAGTGGGCACGGTCATGAAGGCCGCACGTGGCTGGGTCCTCCACAGACAAGTCAATAATGGCAGACTTATCTGGGCACGGTCAATGGGGCCCCGCGTGGCTGGGTCCATCGCAGACAAGTCAATAATGGCAGACTCATCTGGGCACGGTCAATGAGGCCGCCTGTGGCTGGGTCCTTCGCAGACAAGGCATAATGGCAGACTCAATGGGGCCGCCCGTGGCTGGGTCCTCCATAGATGGGACATCGATGGCTTGATCAAGTGGGCACGGTCATTAGAGCCGCGCGTGGCTGGATCCTCCACAGATGGGTCAACAGTGGCTGGTTCATCTGGGCACGGTCAATGGGGCCGCGCGTGGCTGGGTCCTCCATAGATGGGTCATCGTTGGCTTGATCAGGTGGGCACGTCATTAGAGCCGCGCATGTCTGGGTCCTCAACAGATGGGTCATCAATGGCTTGATCAAGTGGGCACAGTCGTAAGGGCCGCGCGTGACTGGGTCCACCGCAGACAAGTCATTAATGGCTGGTTCATCTGGGCACGGTCGTAGGGGCCGGATATGGCTGGATCATCCTCGGCGCAGACTTCAGGGCCACGCGTGGCAGGCTCGCACGTTGATTGGGGATAACATTGGCAGGTTTGGATGGCGCAGAATAGATAGCCGCGCGTGGCTAGGTCCTCCATAGGCCAGTTAATCTGGGCACGGCTGTAGGGGGCCGCGCATGGCAGGGTCATCCCCAACGCAGGCGTATTGGCCGCGCGTGGCAGGCGCATTCTTAGACTGAGAGCTTCAATGGCAGAAAAGGCTGGCGCTAATACGAAAGCCACGCATGGCTGGGTCCTCAGCAGTTGAGTCGTTAATGGCACACTCATCTGGGCACGGTCGCTGCAGTCAGGCATGGTTGGGACATCCTTGGCGGGACTAGATGGACACACGTGGCAGTGTCATCGATGGCGGGTTAAGTGGAGAGCGGTTATTGGGGCCCCGCATGGCTGGGTCATTCACGGTACACGTTTGGTGGCACCATGCGACTAAATCATCAATGCCTTAATTCAGACCACGCATGAAGGCGCAAGTGGCTGGATCATCCATGAATGGAAATGATGGCAGGTTCTAGATTTAGGTCAATCAAATTGCAGAAAAACTCAAAGGCAGGCGAGCCTTAAACGAGAGAAATATTAGTCATATTGCGTAATACGGCGCATAGCCGACCAAGGCAAATTAAACGAGGGTGCAATGTAATAGGTTCTTCAAAGGCAGGATCCCATGTAGTATATTCTCCAAAGGCTCTTTATTTGGTTTTAGGTTTTTATTGGATTCGGGGCAGCTGTTGTTGCCGCTCCGAGCTCATAGGAGTATCTGATTTTACAAATTTACTTATGAATTAAAGGAGGTCTAAGTCTCGTAGCTGCGCTGCCCAAAGCGGCAGCGGAGCGACGGTTATGTATTCTTAAATATTTATGTATGAATATATGTTTATGTTATATTCGATTAGGCGGAGGTATGTGGACATGCATAAGGTCCACTCGTGTTACGTATATGCGGACATATGCACTTTTCGGCGTACAGCAAAGGCACAGCGGGCGGTTCATATTTCGGTGCACATAGGTTTATGACCGAGACCTTGGATAACATTAACACTGCGACAAAGTGTTACAGTGTGTACCCTTTAAGTACTCTTGGTACAGTGGGTGGTCGATAAATATATATTATATTAATAGTGCATATATGGGCATTAAATTACATCTCCCTCCTTTTCAAAAATAACGTATTATAATGAATTTATTTTCTAACAAAAATTTTAAAAAATTTAAAAAATTTTTTTTTTTTTTTTTTTATTTTTATATTTGTGTATATTTTTTTCTTTTTTTTTTATTTATATTTATTTATGTATTTTTCTCTTTTTTTTTATATTTTTTTTTAATTTTTTATTTTTTTCCTCTTTTTTTATATTTATTTATTGTATGTATGTATATTTTTCTCTTTTTTTTTTTTTTTTTTTTTTTTTTGGTCAAAAGGTATTAAAAAAAAGGTAAATTAATTAAAAAAAAAAAGTTTTTAATTATTCTTTTGGTCCATTTTTTTTTTATTTTTATTGTCTAATATAGTTATTTTTTATGTAGAATTTTTTTTTTATATATTATCTCTATCTCCTATTTGTTCTACCTTATAGGACCTGTATATTTAAAATCTACCCATCTAAATTTTGATTCCTTAGCGTAATCTTCTATATTGTAAAGGGGTTCTATTATATCTACGCTAATAAAATGTTTTGATAGATTTGACGTTTTACCAAAAACTAATTCATATGGACAATAGTCATGTGCCATAGAGGGTGTTGTATTGAAACAATAGGCGAAGTATTGTAGCCATACGTCCCAATCCGTTTTGTCGACTGAGATGTATGAACGAATATACTCATTGAGTGTTCTGTGGCTTCGCTCCACGGTACCTACAGTTTGGTGATGATGTGCAGTAGAAGTTATGTTTTCAATATTTAGATTTTTACATAAATTCCCAATAATTGAATTTTTATATTCCGTTCCCATGTCCGTAATGAACGTCTTCATTGGACCGTACTTTAGAATAAAATCTTCAAATATAGCTTTTGCTACTGTATTTGCACTTTTATCTGGTATTGGTATTGCTACTAAGTATTTAGTTAAATCGCAGATGAGTGTTACGGCGTATTCGTTTCCATTATCAGATTTGGGTAGTGGACCAATCGTATCCACAATTACTCTATCGAAAGCTCTTTGCGGAGTTTCGGTTATGGTTAATGGGGTCTTAGTGTGTTTAGTCGTTTTAGACTTTTGGCATTTAGGACATTTCTTTATGTACTCTTGTATGTCTTTGGACATATTTTTCCAGTAATAGTGTCTCTGGACCTTGGCCAAGGTTTTTGTAATGCCTGTATGACCACCTTGTATAGGATCATCATGGAATGTAGACAATATAGCTTCTTTTTCTTTATTATTTTTTATTACGGTCACCGGGTTGAGTAGCGCTACTCTTAATGATTTCAATATATAATTGCCCATATTTTTAAAATTATCAATTGAAACATGTTCAAAGATATTTTCCCACGGTGCCACTTTAAGTTGGCTGATTTTGTGCATACCGGCTTGCTTTTCAAGCCTTTGAAAGAATTGACCTGAGTCAAGGGTTCCATTAGTATACAAATCGCTAACATTATATCTTGCTGTAATTTTCCTTCCGTGCTTAAATAAACACATATTGCCATTTACATGCAAGGTCACTACTTTACGTAATTCATCATTATTAATGACTTCATATACGTTGGGCTTTGAAGCTTTTTCTATGGATTGCTTATGCAATTCTATTTTTTCTTTTCCTGCGCAGGATTTTTGTCTATTTTGGTTTCTGGTAGTGACTTTCAGAATTTTAATGTTTAAATGTATGTTTTTCAAGTCGGTGATTGTTATTCTAGACAGCGCATCGGCTACATAATTATCTTTACCCTTTAGATACTCTACTGTAAAATTATATTCCTCTAATTCAAGTCTCATTCTTGTTAGCTTGGAACTGGGATTTATCATTGAAAATAAATAGGTAAGTGCTCTGTGGTCTGTTTTGACAGTGAAGTGTCTACCATAAATATATGGTCTGAAGTATGTTATTGCCCAATGAATAGCTGCTAATTCTTGTTCTGTAGTGCTCTTGTTGCTTTCACCTTTCGTAAAGGATCTTGATGCGTATGCAACTGGGAGCTGTAATCCATTTTTATTCTGAGTTAGTACTGCTCCACAAGCGTATTTGCTAGCATCTGTAATTATGGAAAATTCTTTGCTAAATCTGGGTATTGCAACAGAGTTGGGTTTATTAATGCTGATTTTAAATGTTCGAAAGCGTTTTGACATTCTGTTGTCCATTCGAATTTTACATTTTTCCTACATAATCTTGTTATGTGACGGGAGTATTCTGCAAAATTCTTTATGAAACGTCTGTAATAATTGCAAAATGCAACGAATCTTCTAGCGCTGTCCACATCATGTGGGACTGGGTAATTTTGAATGACGTCGTATTTTTTGTCGTCGGGCAAGATTCCTTTATTTGTGCATTTATGTCCTAGGAAGGTGACTTCATGCATGAAAAATGAACATTTTTCGGGATGTAACTTTAGGTTGTGTTTCCTACATTTCTCAAAAACATCAGTTAGGTTCTTGAGCATGTGGTTTTCGAAGCAACCTATGACTATTAAGTCATCCATGTAAAGAAATGCTTGGGAAGGCTCCAATCCAGAGAAAGCTATAGTCATCATTCTTTGAAAGGAGTTTGGCGCTATTTTTAAACCGAATGGTAATCGCGTGAAACGATACGAACCATTGTTCGTTGAAAAGGATGTTATATCTCGTGAATTTTTTTCGAGTTCAATATGGTGAAAACCGGACATTAAGTCGAGACATGAGAAATACTTTGCTCTACCTAGTTGATCTAAAATGTCATCGATTCTAGGGAGTGGAAATTTATCAGATAAGAGTTTTTTATTAATTTGACGATAATCTATTACTAATCGCCATTTTTTATTTTCTGAATTTGGGAGTGACTTTTTTGGTACTAGCAGAAGTGGGCTATTATAAGGTGATACAGAGGGTTCTACTATTTTATCATTAATGAGCTTTTCGACTTGTTTTTGAATTTCGTCTTGTTGACTATGAGGGTTTCTGTAATTTTTAGTATATACGGGTTCATCATCACTTAATCTCAGTTTTTGTTTATAGAAATTATTTGTAGTGATCGCTTCGGTTTCTAGTCCGAATACATCACTATACTGGGTGCATAATTTTGTAAGTTGATCATTGAATTCAGGTGGGAAATTTTTTTTAAGTTGGGATAATACAGTTGTTTTACGGTTTTCGGAGTCTGTTTTTACTACATCGTAGTTTGAAAGTGGTTCATGATGAATATTTTTAATATTAACTACCTGATCTTTATTTGTTATATTTAGTAGTCTTATGTATGCATTCTGAACTGTTGCTATGGTATTTGCTATATAGATTCCTTTATGAATCTCTTGATTCGGAATCAATACACTATTTTCTTCGGAATTTATCTTAACTTTTCGGACGACTTGGGATCTTGCTGGCAGAATTAGGGAGTTGTTGCCAGAACTGTATGTTATCGGAACATAAATTGGATATTTGAGATTATTTGGTCTAATTACAAGCCAGTCTTCAGAAGGCTTGAAGTCTAATTGACAATTGTACCTTTTGATAAAATCTATTCCCAGTATCCCATCACAAGTGTTTAACGAGATTGTTTTATCTCACACTTTAAATAACAAAACAAAAAGGGTGGCTGCTAATATTTAATAAAAAACTGGGCGAAAACGAAAACGAAAGGTCTTGCTTCTTCAACGTTATAAATTCGAGTATCTTTTCTAATCTTTCTCTAATCTTAAGCCTAACTTATCTATTGCGGCGAAGCGGGGCGAATTCGCACAAGAGCGAATATGAGCTTTCGCTCCCGCTCCGCCCAAAGCTATCTAAGAGTAAATTTACGGACTAACAACTAACAAATACAATTCAGCTATAAATATAATTCAATAATGGCCAGCTATAAATATAATTCAAATTTTTTTCGACTTGAATAATATAAATCAATTTACACCGGCCCCGTTGAAGGCCTCCATCAGGCTTCAACTAACTGGCAGCCGCGCCAGCTTGTGGACCGCTCTCCTATATTCCGCTCCAGAGCTAGTTCGGACGACGGCGACCCCGACCCTTCCGTCCGCGCCGGCGGTTGTTGCTCCAACTCGTCCCGTGAGCCACTGTTGTGGCGGCTGGTGATCCTCTGCGATCAGGACCAGCTCGCCCGTCCGGATGTCGTCCTCCTGGTGCTGCCACTTCGATCGCGCCTGTAGGCCCAAGACGTACTCCCGGGACCATCGCTGCCAAAACATTTGCTTGATTGACGAGACAAGCCGCCATCGCCGCAAGCACGTTAGACCCTGCTGGTCCGGGGTCCGCGGTGCTGGTGGGGCGATGAGCGGCCCGCCTGTCAACAGGTGCCCGGGAGTAAGCGCCTCGCCGTCGCTTGGGTCCTGACTCAGAGCCCCCAGGGGTCGTGAGTTCAGGACGGCCTCGACTCCAACGAGGACGGTCTGCAGCTCCTCCGCGGTCAGTCTGGCGTTCCCTACCGCTCGTAGGAGTAGGTGTTTTGCAGACTTCACACCTGCCTCCCATAGTCCGCCCATGTGCGGAGCCCGCGGCGGTATGAACGCAAATACGCATCCGCTTTTTGATGCGTATTGCGTGACCGCGTCGACCTCGTCCTCGATTCTCCGACGAAGGTCTGCGAAGTGGCGACTCGCTCCGACGAAGTTCGTCGCGTTGTCGCAGTGCACGATCTGCGGACATCCTCGGCGCCCAACGAACCTTTGAAAAGCCAATAAAAAGAAATCAGTTGAAAGGTCGGAAACTACTTCTAAATGAACTGCCTTGGACGCAAAACAAACAAATAAGGCAATGTAGGACTTATAGGGTGGCCTACCACGAATTTTCAATGTCGTATCTATAGGGCCACAAAAATCAACACCACATATGGAGAATGGGCGGAGAGCACGAATTCTATCTAAGGGTAAATCACCCATGATTTGAGTCATCAGACGAGGCTTGCATTTAAAGCAGACTTCCTGCGCATTTACGATCCATATACGCTGTCGCAAAAGACTCACAAGTGCTCGTGGACCCACATGAAAATTCGACTCGTGCAAGTATCGGACGTAGCTCTGAACAAATTGAGAGCGTTTTGTCAACAATACTGGAAACTTGGCATCGTACGATATAGGAGCATTAGCTAGTCGCCCCCCAACCCGCAACAACGAAAAGGTAAGCCCAGCCTCTGAAGATTCGTGTAGAAAGGGATTTAACTTTTGTAGGCTAGGGCTAACACTTAAATTTTTTCGGATCTTTTCTATTTCATCTTGATACTCGTGCTCTTTGACTATTTCGACTATTTTCTTAAATGCTTCATTATATTCGACAGGTGAGGGAACAATATCAGAATTCACTACTAATTTCTTCGATTTCCTTATAAAGCGGAACATATAAACGAACACTCGCAGCAGTTTTAGGTGAGAGGAATAACCTTCTATCACTTCCAATAAATCTGAGGTAGATACGATTGCGGTTAATCCGACCGCATTCTTTTTCGCTTCCATCTGTAGAAGTTCTGGTGACAGATCAAACCGGGGGCTCGTCGGCCACTTATCTTCCGGTTCCTTTAAAAACGATGGACCTGTAAACCAGATCGATTCTACAGTCTCCTTTACGTCTCCACCTCTGGACACTATATCTGCCGGGTTCTGTTTAGTTGGTACATGCCGCCACGTGCTATCCTCTGACCACTCTTGAATTTCAGCTACTCTATTCGATACGAACGTTGACAACGACGATGGATGGGAACGAATCCAATGAAGAGTTACTTCTGAATCCGACCAAAATACACTTCGTTCGATCGGAACTTTTATTAGAGGCTTTATCTTGCGGCAGAGATCTGCGAGAAGGTGAGCGGCACATAACTCAAGACGGGGGAGCGTCTTTGTCTTGAGCGGCGCTACTTTGGACTTTGCCGTCAACAATGAAACTTTAATACCTTCTGCAGATTTGCAACGAATATAGACGCAGGCTCCATAGGCTCTCATCGATGCGTCAGAAAAGGCATGAATTTGAATCGGTGACATCGGCTCAGTAATCACGAATCTCGGAATTGAGATGTCCTCTAATTGCGACAGGGCAACTTGTATTTTGTTCCACGCTGTTTCTAAGTGCAGTGGAATTGACTCATCCCAATCTAGCTTATTTAGCCAAAGTTCCTGCAATAGGATCTTTCCTTTTATAAGTATAGGGCTTAATAGGCCAAGGGGGTCAAACAACTTCGATGTCACCGAAAGGATGTTCCGCTTGGTCGCCCTTTGACCCATGACTGAAGCATCAATTTCAAATTTAAATACATCTTCTTTAGGAACCCAAGCGATTCCTAATGCTTTAGTCAGTTCTGAGTCCGAAAGTGTTATTGGCTTAACCGTGCTCTCGGATGCAGTAACTTCAGGCGAGTTTGAAAACCACTTGCTCAATTCAAACCCAGCGTTTTGAAGAACCTGAGTTACTTCAGACTTAATTGTCTTTAGCTCCTCAATGCAACCAGCACCCGTTAACATGTCGTCGACGTAAAAGTCGGACAATGAAACTTTAATACCTTCTGCAGATTTGCAACGAATATAGACGCAGGCTCCATAGGCTCTCATCGATGCGTCAGAAAAGGCATGAATTTGAATCGGTGACATCGGCTCAGTAATCACGAATCTCGGAATTGAGATGTCCTCTAATTGCGACAGGGCAACTTGTATTTTGTTCCACGCTGTTTCTAAGTGCAGTGGAATTGACTCATCCCAATCTAGCTTATTTAGCCAAAGTTCCTGCAATAGGATCTTTCCTTTTATAAGTATAGGGCTTAATAGGCCAAGGGGGTCAAACAACTTCGATGTCACCGAAAGGATGTTCCGCTTGGTCGCCCTTTGACCCATGACTGAAGCATCAATTTCAAATTTAAATACATCTTCTTTAGGAACCCAAGCGATTCCTAATGCTTTAGTCAGTTCTGAGTCCGAAAGTGTTATTGGCTTAACCGTGCTCTCGGATGCAGTAACTTCAGGCGAGTTTGAAAACCACTTGCTCAATTCAAACCCAGCGTTTTGAAGAACCTGAGTTACTTCAGACTTAATTGTCTTTAGCTCCTCAATGCAACCAGCACCCGTTAACATGTCGTCGACGTAAAAGTCGGACCCAATAACTTCGGCAGCTCGAGGGAATGTATTTTTCACAGATTCACTCAACCTCTTCAAACACCTTATGGCCAGGAATGGGGCTGGCGCAGTGCCATATGTTACTGTGTTGAGCTTGCACAGTTTCAAGGACTCTGATGGGTCTTTCCTCCACACTATCAACTGGTATCGCCTATCGGCTTCATTTACCATTACTTGGCGATACATCTTTTTTATGTCGGCTATCAGAGCGAATCTGTTCAGCCGGAACCTAAGAAGAATTGAATACAACTCTTCCTGGATGGTAGGACCAACCATCAACAGATCGTTAAGACACTTATGTGTTGATGTCTTACAAGACGCATCAAACACGACTCGTAATTTGGTCGATGTGCTTTGAGGCCGTAAGACACATTGATGGGGTATGACGTAGTGTGGAGTAGCAAGAACATCATTGCTTGTAGGGGACATATGACCTAAGGATTCGTATTCTTCCATGAATTCCACATACATTTTCTTTAAATTCGGATCTCGAGATAATCTTTTCTCGAGCGACAAAAAACGGCGTTTGGCTACCTCGAACGAGTTTCCCAAAACGCTTGGATCCGATTTAAATGGAAGCCTGACTTCAAATCGACCTGAAGGCAGCACAACTGTATTTTTCTGATAATGTTCCTCACATAACTCTTGTTCAGGTGACAAAAGCTTTTTGGAAGTTGGTACTTCTTCCAACGACCAGAATTTTTCAAATTGCCATCTATCGACTCGAGTAGTTCTTCTTGGCAATTCAGGCTAGAGACAGGCTGTTGAGGAGTTGAGGTATTTGCCTTATATTTTCCCGATACTATCCATCCAAGGAGAGTTTTTTGGAGGATGGGATGGTTTGGCCCTTGTTTTATTTGGCCAACGGACAACAATTCGAAAAATGACTCAGCTCCAATTAACATATCTATCCGCTGAGGTTTGTAGAAATATGGGTCTGCTAGCGGCAAGTTCTTTGGTAGGTCCCAATCTTTCACGTTCACTGACTGGTCAGGGTGATAACCCGAGATAGTTCTCAAAATCCAAAAGTCGAACGGAAACTCACTACTATTAATCGTTGTATATGTTGTCTATTAATCTTAACCTGGGAATTAGCTTGACCAATTCCAAGCAAGTTGATACACGATTCCTCCCTACGGATCTGTAAGCGTTGAGCAAGTTCTTCAGTAATGAAGTTCATTTGTGACCCAGAGTCAAGTAGTGCTCGGGCCAATATATGCTCGCCATTTTTAGTTCTAACGCTTACGATCGACGTCGCTAACAAAACCCTTTCTAGTGATGACGCATGCAAAGCATGTGACGTAGAAGGGCCATCAAGATGTAGCGCTGGGGGAGGATGTTCATTTGGTGGTGGTAACGCCAAGTTATTTTCGGTCACAGTAAATCGGTGCAGAAGTTTGTGGTGCGATCTTGCACAAATTTGACATCTAGTCGATTTACACTTCGCAACCATGTGACCTTTTCGCAGACAATTTAAACATAATGAGGCTGACTTGACAAACTCAAACCGTTGCATTACAGCAAGGCGAGCGAACGGACTACACTGGGCAAGACTATGGTCTTGTGCGTTGCAATAACTGCAAGCTTGTTTATTGGAAGCGGAGCAAGCCAACGAACTCCTATTATGCTGCTTCCCGAACCCAATTTTCTCCTGTTTTGGCTTGCCAGTCTCTTCAGCGGACAGGTGCTGGTACCTACGATTTAATATTTTTTCGAAATCGGACCACAGCGGCAATTCCTCATAATCCAGTGACTCTTCCCATTTTTCTCTGGTCACTGGATCTACTCTATTCAAAACTAAGTGAATGATCATTGAGTTTCGATGTGTCGATGAGACCTCTCAACGACGACGCAGACGGCTGGGAAACTTTCGGAAGGCTGAATAATTTGCTTATTTGGTTCGCAAAGATGAGACATTCGTCATCGTAAACTCTTTTTAGACTAGCAATAGCTTTGTCAAAATTACTCTCGGTGACTTGGAATGCTTTGATAATTCCTAAGGCTTCACCAGAGAGGCAAGAAATTAAATGGTTAAATTTCTTGATAAGAGGAATGTTCACATCCTTGTCTACTAATGTCTCAAAGAGACTCATGAAATTTTTAAACTCCGAATAGTTTCCACTGAATTTTGGCAATGCCAAACTGGGAAGTCGAGCTCGAGTTGGGGCTGCAGAAATTGCAGTAGCTGGTGGGGACTCTTCAGCTAACGTGAAAGCATTTAATAAAGACATCACCCTTGCCTTAGTTGTTATCTCTAATTCTTCCAACTCGGCTCCAAATTCATCTTCCTCATCTAATTGCTCGATCTGGTCTTGCAACTCGTTTGCCTTAAATATTGTCTCATTTAAAACCTGAAGCCGGCACTCTAGCTCGGTCTTCACTAAAGGAACTGACCCAGCTTCCAAACGTTCCTCTAACCGGCGAATGCTTTTTACTCTGACATTTAATCTTCTTCTTAATTCATCAAGAGTCGTGGATTTTACTTTCTGTTTATTACTTTCCATTTTAAAATTTATTTATTTATTTTTAATAAACAGACGATGATAAAAAATTTAAAATTTTTGTTTTTATTTTTAAATAAAAAATTTTTTAATTTATTTGTTAATTAGCAAAAAAAATAAAAATTTTGACTAATATACAAAATTTTTTTAATTTTAATTATTTAATTAATAAATTAAATTCAAAAAACGAAAACGAACGAAAAAAATATTTAATTTAATATCTAGCGAAAACGAAAATTAATTAATTAATATGGCGAAAAAAGATAAATAATTAATTAATTATTTGATAGTCGAATTATGTTGATAGTCGAGGCACTGAGTATCCAAAAAAATAGTTGGTTGCCAATGACACCGAAAAAGGTGTATACCCCACAATTATAGGGTAGCGCGTCACTTGGCGTTCCGGTAAAATAAAATGCGCCAAACTAATGCATATACATACATACATACATATATAGCAGCGGACAACGGTTGGAGCGAAAACGAAAATTTTACCGCTGCATATATTTGTATGTACGCCAAATTATTTATGCACGTAAATATGTATTATATTTGTATATAAATAAATGTTTGGCTGCACTAAATTTAACTATTTTGTTTGGCGAAAACGAACGAGGGGTAAAGGGGAGGGCGACAGTGATGTGGATATGTATTTATGTATGTTTTTGTCAATTTTAGCCACAGCCAGTTTGTTAATAATTTAACTAACTACTCAAATTTTTAAGCTCTACTAATTTCAAGTACGTATGCGGCAAGAATTGAAAGGAGGGTGCAATATTTCAGCACAAGACGAAGATTTAATTTGTCTCTTCTCAACTTTCAATTTTTCGCACAAATACCTGGGGTTCTGCCTTGGGATCCTTTAATCCCGCTGCCACTTTCCTGTTGCAGTCGATGCAGGTGCACGGCATGGAAGGAGATTGGTTTTGATAAGTGGCGAAGTTCCTGCGGTGATGATCCTGCGGTGATGATCCTGCGGTGACGATCCTGCGAGGCTTGAGGGTTTCACGACGCGGTGATTTTTGGGTTTTATTTTCCACAGCACGGACGCGTAGCGAGCAGCTCTTTAAATTGTATGTATATATATATATATATATATTTTTTTTTTGTGTGTAATTATGTATAATTACACAGTGTCACTGTCACTTTGTTTTTGTTTATTTATTAAATATCTCGCACTAAGTCCACCCGGGGGCGCCAAAATGTTTAACGAGATTGTTTTATCTCACACTTTAAATAACAAAACAAAAAGGGTGGCTGCTAATATTTAATAAAAAACTGGGCGAAAACGAAAACGAAAGGTCTTGCTTCTTCAACGTTATAAATTCGAGTATCTTTTCTAATCTTTCTCTAATCTTAAGCCTAACTTATCTATTGCGGCGAAGCGGGGCGAATTCGCACAAGAGCGAATATGAGCTTTCGCTCCCGCTCCGCCCAAAGCTATCTAAGAGTAAATTTACGGACTAACAACTAACAAATACAATTCAGCTATAAATATAATTCAATAATGGCCAGCTATAAATATAATTCAAATTTTTTCGACTTCAATAATATAAATCAATTTACAACAAGGAATAGCGAATTGCACATTTACTATATGGAAATCATGTGGGATAATGTACTTAGAAGTCTGAATTTCAATAGAAGTTATGCCTTTTGATTTGGTAACCTCTTGGCTTATACCCTGTATGTTTATGATATGGTTATCTTGAATGTTTTGAAAATTATCAGAATTTTCCTTTAATATGGAAATTTCTGCACCTGTATCTAGTAGAAAAACTAATTCTTTTCCTGTTGCTGCATTTACGAAAATAACGAATGTACTTTGACTGAGATTTATAGTGTGAATCTTGTTGTTTTTTACTGACGTGTATCTAAAGGTGTTTGGGAGTTTTCCGAACTTGTTTGGGCTAGTCTTATATTGTTATTTTGGTTGTTATTATTATGGTTATTATGGTTGTTTCCCCCACGACTATTTCCGCCGCGGTTGTTTCCACCACGGTTATTTCCGCCGCGGTTGTTGTTTGTGTAATAACTGTTATTCTGGTTACCGTTATTTCTGTAGTAGCCATTGTTTTGATTATAACCGTTATTTTGGTAATATCTGGTATTATTATAATTACCTCGATTATTACCTCTACCACGATAATTGTTTCTGAAATTATTACCGCGATAATTATTTCCTCGTTGGGTGTACAATATTGAATTGGCATTACCTGTCATTTCAGTACTACATTGTATGTACTTTGTGACGGCTTCATTCATAGTTGTGAAAGTACCTGCTTCCAATATTGTTTTGAGGCGGCCATGCTCACAGTTTTTAACCATTGTGGTTATGGCCTCCTTGGTACTGAATTTGTCAGCGTGTTCGGCCGATAGGCCTTCGTCAATGTACGAAGCTTCTAGGAGCTTCCTTAAGTTGTCTATTTCCGTCGTGAATTTTTCCGCGGTTTTGCCTTTCTGGGTTGTTTTCGCCATTTTGGCTTTAACTATGTCAGAGGTTTCTCCGACTATAGTGTCTTGTACTTTTCTGATTATTGCTTAGAAGCAATATATTATAGATAATTCCTTCATTTTGGACTCTGTATAGAGTTGATCCAATTATTTTGGATTTAATTACTTCTACAGCCAAATTCTCGAATGTGCCTTTCGTTAGGTTAACTAACCTCAAAGCTGTTATAAATCTTTGAAGGTGTAACCTTTTCCCGTTTAATTCCGGAATGACATTCGATATTTCTCTAATGTATGCCCTTTGGGCAATGCTCTCGTCAGCCATTGCGGTTGGTTTTAATTCTACAATGCTGTCGTTAAATTCAGAGTCGGACAAGTCCTGGTATGATAATTCAGATTGAATAAGGACTGCCGGAACCGTAAGGTTATTAATATCGCTTTCTTCTATTTCTTGTTGGTCAATTTCTTCTTTTGCTTCTGGTTCGTCACCAGCTTCAATTGTTATTGAAGTATTTAGAATAGTAGGTATTGAAATATCTAGCTTGAACAGATCCTTAACAGATGTTAGATTAGATCTTAGTCTGATCAAGAACTTTGATACTCGAGATCAGTGATCCGGATTTAACTTTTCTCTGTGTTCATATATTTATATTCTAGCTTCATTAAAGCATTTAACTAATATTTCTACGTGTTTATTGACCGTTGTTTTTTTGTATCGGTCTATTCTGTGTGAGTGACTTATGAGATTTGTCGAATTCTGCTTTAATGCTTGATAGTTCTTTCGATAATTCATTCCATTCCATTATATTAAGGATATGGCTTATCTTTTAGAAACCATCATAATAATCGTTCTACCTAAAAGTGGATGCTCGTCTATTCTTGATTTTACTAGCACACCCGGAATCGTTGTTAATACTATTCCTTTTTGGGTTGCTGTGCAGTGAGACAATGGTGAAACGTGGCAGTTAAATGTTTCTATATAAAGTATTTCTAGCTCATACACACTAACTGGGGTTGTTGATACTAACTGCTTAATCCTTTCTTGGAAATAGGGGTGCTTTTCATATGTTTTGTCTATGGCGCTTTGGGTAGTCATACTGGAATTATTTTCTTTTTAGACTTTCTTCATTTTATTTATTATTATTTTTTTTTTATATATATTATTTTCATTGTACATAAAGATAAGATTATTCATGAACATATGGAATTCTTTTATTTTTGTGAATATTTCATAGGTGCCTTTTATGTTTTTTTATATATATGTCGCAGAATAATTTAAACATTCAAATTATAACGATTATTTGTTGGTACACATTTTTCTGTGTTTTATTTCTTTGTGGTTCCCCTTTCTTTCGTGCGAGGCAGATACATAATTCTGTCAACGTAGTCTGGCCGTGGGCATGAGTGAGACAGATATTGTTCGTCATAACTCACCACACTGTGCGTGTGTATTGGAGGGTGAGAGGGAATTGAAAAGGGATCGACATGAATTAAAGAGGCAGTCGAGTTGTGAAATTCAATCAACATGCCACGCGCCAGAAAACGTTTCGCCGAAAGTCCGGTCAAAGACTCGGATAATGAATCCTCGTCATCAGAAGTGGGATTACCTCCGCCTCCAGCCGATGATGCAAATCTTTTGTCAATTTTGGAGATGCAAAATCGTAATTTCGCTGAGCTAATAAAACAAGTGCAGTGCTCTCAAAATGAACCAAAAGATGCCAAAAACATTGTTCTGCCAAAGTTCAACCCTGATCGTGCAGGATCAGACGCTCTCTCCTGGTGTTCAACGGTCGACTACATCTTGTCCGAAAACCAGCTAGTGGGCAGCGCTCTTGTAATGTCCCTCAGCAAATCACTGGAAGGCACCGCATCTCACTGGCTCTCGCAGACATGTTTTCCCGGCATTACGTGGACGCAGTTCCGAGAATTATTTTTGCAATATTTTTCTGGAACGGAGACTTTGGCCGCAACCGTTATGAATTTGCTAAATGCACGCCCAAACGAAGGAGAGTGCTTGTCGCTGTATGGAAGCAGAATGGTCACATCACTTATGGCCCGCTGGAAGTCACTTAGCGTCGAGCAGATTGCAGTATCCGTTACGTTGGCACATGCAGCTGGGATAGACAAACGATTGCGCCGTTTGGTTTTTACGACGGATATCAAAACCAGAAACGAGCTGCATCAGGAACTCAAAGCCTTTTCGTTCGACACTAGACAGAACCAGCATTCGAGTGACAACTTATCAGCACCCCAAGGAAAAAGAGTCAGGACTATGTCTCACATCACGTGTCATAATTGTGGCAAACCCGGACACAAGAAGGCGGAATGTCGCTTTAATAAAGAGGCAACTCAGCGTCAGCAGCCCCGTAATCAACAATTTGGAGCAAAAGATCGATCATCCGTGATCTGCTATAAATGTGGAAAAGCTGGACATGTATCTACTGTGTGCCCAGATCGTCAGGAGCGTCCGCCGATGAAGAGCAATACCATCAAAGACGTAAACATATGCACAGTACTTGAGCCCTTAGGAACGTTGCGGCAGTTTGGTGAGTCGTTCCAATTTTACTTCGACTCCGGAGCCGAATGTTCACTCATCAAAGAGACTGCATCACTGAGATTATCCGGCACTAGAATAAACAACGTAGTGACATTGAGGGGTATAGGTGGCAACTCTGTTTGCAGCACTTTACAGATATTGGCGAATGTTTTAATTTGTGAGCGTTCTTTCGAAATCTTGTTTCACGTAGTTTTAGACAATCATATCAAATACGACGCTCTAATTGGCCGGGAAATTTTGAGCCAGGGCATCGGCGTGACAATTACATCAAGCGCGCTTACTATGTTTAACGAAAAGTCTGTATTACCTGTCGTAGTCTCCGAATGCACTCCTGACCTGGCTGGTGTCGATACCGATTTACATGGACAGGATAAAGACAAACTGCTCTCAATATTACAGGGGTATTCAAATTCTTTTATAAACGGTATACCACAGAGTCGCGTGACTACGGGACAGTTAGAGATTCGCTTGATTGATTAGAATAGGACGGTTCAGAGACGCCCTTATCGATTGAGTGTGGAAGAAAAAGAAAAGGTTAGACATTCCATTCAAGAGCTGTTGGAAGCAAACATAATAAGACACAGTTCCTCTCCTTTCGCGAGTCCGATGTTACTTGTCCGCAAGAAAAATGGTACAGACCGTCTGTGTGTTGATTATCGTGAGCTTAATGCCAATACCGTTTCCGACAAGTACCCATTGCCACTTATATCTGACCAGATAGCTAGGTTGAGTGGTGCTAGGTTTTTCACGTGCATTGACATGGCGAGTGGCTTCCATCAGATCCCAATACATCCAAGCTCTATTGAACGGACAGCGTTTGTAACCCCAGAAGGGCAGTATGAATACTTGGCTATGCCTTTTGGGCTTAAAAATGCGCCTTCTGTATTCAGAGGGCCATTAATCGTGCCCTAGGCGATCTGACTCATACATATGCCATCGTTTATATGGACGATGTAATGATAGTTGCACGCACAAAGGAGGAAGCTTTCGACAGGCTAAAAATAACTCTACAAGCACTCGTCGAAGCAGGATTTTCTTTCAACATTAAAAAATGCTCCTTTCTTAAATCTTGTGTAGAATATTTGGGCTTCGAAGTTAGAGCAGGTGAAATTCGACCGAATCCTAGGAAAATACAAGCTCTTACAGATTTACCGCCTCCGCAATCTGTGACTCAACTGAGACAATTTATTGGACTGGTCTCGTATTTTCGTCAGTTTGTACCCAAGTTTTCACAGTTACTGAAACCACTCTATGCTCTAACTTCAAAAAGCATGTCATTTTCATGGGAATTAGAGCACGAGCAAATACGACAGAAGGTAATTTCAATCCTGACTAGTGAACCTGTTCTTACTATTTTCGATCCACAATTTCCTATTGAGCTTCATACAGATGCGAGTGCCGATGGCTATGGCGCAATTTTGTTGCACAAAATCGAAAACAAGCCACGAGTTATCGAATACTTTAGTAAACGGACTTCGTCAGCGGAATCGCGTTATCACTCGTATGAGTTGGAAACACTTGCAGTTTTCAATTCTATTAAGCATTTTCGCCATTACTTGCATGGTCGACATTTTATCGTTTTTACCGATTGCAATTCTCTCAAGGCATCTCGCACAAAAGCGGAACTGACTCCAAGAGTCCATAGGTGGTGGTCGTACATGCAATCTTTTGAGTTTGACATTCAGTATAGGCCAGGCGAACGAATGGCTCACGTAGATTTTCTGTCTCGAAATCCCATATCAAAAGATCGCATCCAGTCAAAAGGTACAATGGAAAAACATATAAATTTAACAGAGATTACTGACAAATGGTTGTTAGCTGAGCAGCAACGAGACGTAGAAACGTCGTCTATTGTTTCTAAATTGCGTAACGATGATCTTTCTGAGGATTTGGCCAAAACGTTCGAGTTAAGGGCAGGAACGCTGTATAGGAAAATTCAAAGAAACGGAAAGACTCGTTGTCTCCCTATCATCCCAAAGCCATTTAGGTGGTCAGCTGTAAACAATGTGCACGAGTCAATTATGCACCTTGGTTGGGAAAAAACCCTTGAGAAAATGTACGAATACTATTGGTTTGACAAGATGTCCAAATACGTTCGCAAATTTGTCGACAACTGTATTACATGCAGATTGTCAAAGCCCCCCATCTGGTAGGGTACAAGCGGAATTGCATCCCATACCAAAGGTTAACATCCCGTGGCATACAGTCCACATCGACATCACAGGGAAGCTTAGTGGTAAAAATGAACAGAAGGAATACATAATCGTGTCAATAGACGCCTTCACGAAGTTTGTCTTTTTATCTCATACATCGAGGCTAGACACCGAGAGCTGTATTAGGGCATTAAGATCACAAATATCATTGTTCGGCGTACCCTCTCGTCTGATCGCAGATCAGGGACGTAGTTTTTCAAGCACAGCATTCCGTGATTTCTGTTCGGTTCAAAAGATAGATTTGCATCTGATCGACACGGGTGCTAGTCGGGCCAATGGCCAAGTAGAGCGAGTTATGAGTACTCTAAAGTCCATGCTAACAGCGGTTGAGACAGGTCAGGGGTCATGGCAAGATGCTTTATGCGAAATTCAACTGGCTCTTAATTGTACGCCCAATAGAGTGACTAAGGTTAGCCCTTTAGAACTACTTATTGGCAAAGAAGCAAGGCCGTTTGGTCTCGTACCTGTTGTTGAAAATGAGAACGATGTTGATATTGATAAAGTTAGAGAAATGGCTAAGCAAAACATGGAAAAGAACGCCAATTATGATAAGGCTAGATTTGATAAAGATAAGGCTACTATTGTAAGACATAAAGTTGGTGATCACGTTTTGCTTAAGAACGAAGAGCGACATCAGACAAAATTAGACCCTAAGTTTAGAGGACCGTTTTTAGTAACCGAAATATTGGAAGGAGATCGGTTTAAGGCACTAACTAATAATAGAACCTATAAATATTCTCACGAATTTTTGAGGCGTATGCCTGAGAAGGGGATTACCACAGAGTTGGATGATGAGTGTGATGATGAAGAAATCACAGAACTGAATGATGAAGTCAGTGATGAAGATGCCACAGATCAAGCCGGCGAGGGCTGTGATCTTGAAATAGAATAAAGACCTTTCCGGATCGGTTCCATATTTCATGACTTTCTGTAGAGGTGAGCGCCCGAGTTATGTGGTTCTCCATTTGCTGCATTAATATTGAAATTTTGGTAATGATCGGACGTCAGTTATTTGGCCGGCTTATAAACTAAACTGTGAGCTATTTGTGATGGCCGGTTTGTCTGGATATAAGCTGTGGGCTAAATTAACTTGTTTATTGGCTGGCCAGTTTATTTTGTTAATGACTGTGTGCTAGTTGTTGGCATGATTTTTGTAAATGAAATGAAGAATATGATCGCCTTATGAAAGAAAAGGCTGAATAATTTTAATTGTTTGAATTTAAGTTGGTGGTAATCTGAATCTCATGGCAAACGTTGTATAAGAGTAAGAAATAATTTGTTCAATTTTTATTTAAGAAGAAAAATGTATTTTTGCGAAACCTGCTTGAATTTGAATATGTATTAAAAGGAAAATAATAATAATAATAATAAGAGAATATTTTGTAAAACCTTTATATTGTAAACTCACGAGGACGTGAGATAGGTCAGGAAGGCCGTGTCGCAGAATAATTTAAACATTCAAATTATAACGATTATTTGTTGGTACACATTTGTTTTATTTCTTTGTGGTTCCCCTTTCTTTCGTGCGAGGCAGATACATAATTCTGTCAACGTAGTCTGGCCGTGGGCATGAGTGAGACAGATATTGTTCGTCATAACTCACCACACTGTGCGTGTGTATTGGAGGGTGAGAGGGAATTGAAAAGGGATCGACATGAATTAAAGAGGCAGTCGAGTTGTGAAATTCAATCAACATGCCACGCGCCAGAAAACGTTTCGCCGAAAGTCCGGTCAAAGACTCGGATAATGAATCCTCGTCATATATGTGTCTAAAAATTAATTTTTTTTTTTTTTTTTTCGTTATATATTTATATATTTGTGTATATATTTTTTTTTATATTTTATCCAGATCGATAGCCTGGCTTTTATTAATCGCTCTTTCTGCTATACATTTATTATGAAAAATGTATGCTTTATACAAAATGAATGCGATCAAAATGAATACAATAATTGATAATAGTATATTTGTTAATTCTGTGTTCATAGTGTTGGACTCAATTTTATTTATTACATTGGCTGTGGAGTCCACTTGTTTTACGTCTACTAAACTCATTTTGGGTATTTTCTCTAGAATTGGTATATAATTTTTTGTGTTAATAGTATGATTTAATTTATGATTTATTTGCCATTCAGTTTGGCTCATTTAAAGATTTGCCTTATTTGGCTATGTGTATATTGCTTTTTTATACCCTTGCAGAGGGTATTATAATTTTGGTCAAAAGTGTGCAACGCAGTGAAGGAGACATCTCCGACCCTATAAAGTATATATATTCTTGATCAGGATCACCTCCTGAGTTGATATGAGCATGTCCGTCTGTCCGTCTGTCTGTCCGTCTGTCTGTTTCTACGCGAACTAGTCTCTCAGTTTTAAAGCTATCGTCTTGAACACACCCTTCTTTCCTTGGCACGCAGTATATAAGTCGGAACGGCCCGGATCGGCCGACTATATCCTATAGCTGCCATATAACTGATTGATCGGAAATGGTATAACTTTGGTGTTTTTAGAGTTAGAGAGTTCAAATTTGACAAGAGAGCTGTTTTTGGCAACACATTACGACATGCCAAATTTCATAAGGATCGGCTGACTATATCCTATAGCTGCCATATAACTGAACGATCGGAAATGACCCAACTTTCGTGTTTTTGAAGATAGAAAGCTGGAATTTAATACAGATTCTATTTTTGTCAGTTGATCCAACCTATCAAATTTCATTAGGATCGGCCGACTATATCCCATAGCTGCCATATAACTGAACGATCGGAAATGGTTTTTGGTAAAAATATCAACTTTCGTATTTTTGAAGATGGAAATTTGGGACTTTTTTTAGATTTTGTATTGTAATAAATTCGATTATATATTCCTATTCCCATAAGGATCGGCCAACTATATCCGATGTTTGCGATATATATCCGGTTTTAACTGCAAGGGTATATAAACTTCGGCTCCGCCCGAAGTTAGCTTTCCTTTCTTGTTTTTTTATGAAACCTGCCTATTTTTCATTGTATATATTTTTTTTTTACATAATAACCTGCCTATTATTTTTATGGTTTTCAGGCCACACGCTAATCGGGCAACTTTAATGTCGCTCAATTTTACAAAGGATATGCATCGCAGTGCAATAAAAAAAAATATGCAACGCAGTGCATGGGAAAAAAAATTTTTGCGCCCTTGGCAGCGCTGTCGGTTCACTTTTCCGGGCTTAGCTTGGAGCGCTAAACGGGGACGGTGCTGGCTGCACAGGCGTTTCTTCTTTATTGAGATGTTGGGGCACCGGTGCTGGCACAGGTTTGCTCGCAGAAGGGTGACTCCAGGGGTCCTTTGCAGTCATTGGGGCATTTTTTCTTTTTCCTTGGTAACTCCTGTTTTGGTGGTGGATTTTGTATTATCTTTTCTTTAGATATATTAGATATTGCAGGGTAGGTGGATGTGTGTGTGGCAGTGGTTTTATTTTTTCTTTGGGTTAGAAGGTTTTTAATATGTTCAACTTCGGCGTGCATTTTCACCGAGTTGTTCCATTCTATTTTACTTCCGCTATTTAGTAGCTTCAGTAATTCAGCCTTTCTGGCTTTTAACCGTTGTACCACGCCACTACGCTTAGCACACATCACACTCTACTTACTTCGATATTTTGTTTTTTTTTTTTTATTTAGATCGTTAGGATTCAATTAAAAAACGGCTGCTGCTGCCTTCGATAGATCGGTTGGTAAAGCGGTGGGCTCTAGTTGGAAACGTGCAATAGAAATCCATAGGTCGCTGCTGTGTGTGTGTTGTTTTTCCTTTGTTGATTTTTTTCCAGCTGTAGATCCTATGATGCCTTCGGTGGGATTCTCTCGATGTCCTTTGGTCCTGTCACGGTCGCCATGTAATCGATTCCCTCTAGAAGGCTCTTGATTCGGTTTTTAGGTTTTTTTATTTAGTCGGAGTAACTGTTGTTGCCGCTCCGAGCTCAAGGGAGTTTCTCATTTTACAAATTTACTTATGAGTTAAAGGAAGTCTAAATCCCGTAGCTGCGCTGCCCAAAGCGGCAGCGGAGGGACGGTTATGTATTCTTAAATATTTATATATGAATATATATTAATGTTATGTTCGCTTAGGCGGAGGTATGTGGACATGCATAAGGTCCACTCGTGTTACGTATATGCACTTTTCGGCGTACAGCAAAGGCACAGCGGGCGATTCACATTTCGGTGCACTTAGGTTTATGACCGAGACCTTGGATAACATAAACACTGCGACAAAGTGTTACAGTGTGTACCCTTTAAGTACTCTTGGTACAGTGGGTGGTCGATATATATACATATGATATTAATAGTGCATATATGAGCATATATGAGCTCCAATGGAGCAGTAAAAGATAAGACAGGATGCAAGTGATCCAGCTCAACCTGAATCACTGCAGAGCGGCGCAGGACCTTCTGCGACACACCGTAGGCGAGGTAAATGCTGACATAGCTATACTCAGCGAGCCGTACAGCGTCGGGCCAGGCGAGGAGTGGGCGACCAACAATCAGGGCAAGGCGGCCATCTGGATCTGCAACAGTTCCGCGGAAGGGCCATGTCAAGTAAGGAGAGGCGAAGGGTTCGTGAGAATCCAGTGGGGAGGTACATGGGTGTATAGCTGCTACCTAGCCCCAAGCCTCTCACTCGATGCTTACTGCAAGGCTCTAGAGGAGCTTGCGGTAGATGCCAGAGGCAAACACCCACGAGGCCATACTTTGCTCGCTTAGAACCAGCAAGGCGATCTCGAGCATTTCCCCCTGCGGCAAGGCGTTTCGGCAGGATACGCTAGACGTCCAACAATTGGAAACCCATATGCGAACGGCGGAGCTTGATCTCCACGAGACAGCCAACGAATCGGCGGAGGCGCTGGCTACGGTCCTTGATGAGGCCTGCAAGGCAAGCATGAAGGAGCGCACGAACTTTGCTCGGCATCATAAGCCGGCCCCGTGGTGGACAAGCCAAATCTCGTCTCTCCGCAAAGAGTACCTAAGGTCTTGTAGTATGCACATATATTGAATACCCACTGTACCGAGAGTACTTAAAGGGTGCGCACTGTAACACTTTGTTGCAGTGTTTACATTATCCAAAGTCCCGGTCATAAACCCTAAGTGGCCGAAATATGAACCGATCGTTATGCCTTAGCCCGCACACAGAAAGTGCTAGTGTCAGCATAATCGTAACAAACGGTCAGCATATGCATACCCCTCGCGCCTCCACTTGAGAGCGCATAACAACATATATTATTATATTCCTTTATATATAAGTACATAGCCGTCTCTCTGCCGCCGCCTGCGAGCAGCGCTGCTACGAGACTTAGCCTTACTTAGACTTAAGAAATATTGTAAAAGAAGAGAGACATTTTGAACGTTGGAGCGGCACCTCAGCTGCTCCTTCCAAATAAAGACCAACCAAACTCAACTCTTGGTGGTATCCTTTCATCCTTCATCACATGGCGACCGTGACAGCGATGGAACATCGAAGGACATCGAAGAACTAAAAGGGATAGACCCAGGAGGATAATAATTGGAATAATTGGAAAATGAATAATATCTGCAAAAAAAAAAAAACACAAAACTACAAAAATATCTACTACCTACAAATCTACAAAAAATCTGAGTGAGTAGAGTGAAGCAATGGGCAATCGCGGAGGAGTCGCGAAAAAAATAAAAAAAAGAGAACACACCTTAAGTGGCTACTCTACGTAAACACTCCACCACCCGCGTGGGCTACAGCCCAAAAACTTCAAACAGAAGAATTTTCTGACAGAAACTTTTCTGAAAGAAGAATTACTAAACAACAAGAATAAAAGCCCAAAAATTGCCACCACTCACTCAGTTTCGATTAAGAAAATTAATGAAAAAATAATAACAAAACCTCCACCACCAAAGCCATTACCAAAACTAAAAAAGACGTTCCCGAAGGATTGCCCTGGACCACTGGACAGCCCTCACTGCAACCAAACCTGTGCGAGGACCGGCACCGGTAACGCCTGAGTCCAAAAGGCCCCGGACAGCAGCAGCAGCAAATAGAGTGCGGGAATACGCCACCTCCTGCGCCACCGAGGGAACGTCAGCGTAGCCAAACCGGCGACGACCAGCTGACGTGGAAAAAAAAAGGAAATCAACTGAGGAGAAACTTTTTTTTACCCATGCACTGCGTTGCATAATTTTTTTGATTGCACTGCGATGCATATTTTTTTGTATACTATAATATTTTTTTGAAAAATTGAGCGGAACCTCTTTTGCCCAATTTGAAAGTATGGCCCGTATAGCAGTACAAATAATAGGTTGGAAAAAATGTTAGATAAGAAAAAAAGACAAAATTTAGAAAAAAAAATTTTTTTAATTAAAGGAAAAAATACGATAAATCCCTAAAATTTATGTAAAATTTTAATGAAAGAAAAAAATAAATAAATTAAAAAATAAATAAATTAAATAAATAAATAAAAATAGCATAAATTCCTAAAATTTATGAAACATTTTAATACCCTTTTAATGAGAAGTAATAGCATAAGTAAAACAGATCAAATAAATGATTCTGACTATTACTTCCCAGAAAAATTAAGTTACATTACAAAATATGACTCAGAGAAAAATATAATTGAAATTGGAAAAACAAAAACATATACAATATCTAAAATGGGTTTAGTAGACACGAAAGTTGTAGATTCCACAGCAAATGTCGTTAATAAAATTGAACCAGGAAAAATCGATCTTCAAACAATTACAATATTGTTAATGATAATCGTCATTATAATGTTAGCAAGCGTTTTGCTAAAATTATATAAATTACACAACAAATGTTTAAAGAAAAAATTTCAGAGTCAAGCAAATGACCTGGACAAAATCTAAATAAAAAAACCCAGAGAAAAAAAAAAAAAAAAATTATTATACATAAATGTAAACACCTACAATCTAAGAAAATGAAATAACAGAAAATAAATATTAAAATATATTACGTAATTCTCTCTACAAAAGTATGGCTAAACTAAAGGCATGGATTGAAACAAATTGTACGAGGAGTTATAAATAATTAAAACAAATTTTGACAAATCGTACAAGTCCCTAACTCAGAATAGACCCATTCAAAAGAATACGGTTAGGAAGCACGTTGAAATATTAGTAGAGTGCTTTAATGAAGCGCGTATGCAAATACATGATCATAGGGAAAGATTAAATCAAGATCATTGGTCACAGGTATCAAAACTTTTGATACGACTACGATCTAATTTAATATTTATTAAACAAAAGTTCAGTTTAGAAATATCGTTACCAACCGTTCTAAACACTCCAATAGCAGTTGACACTGCACCTGACTCGGAATCAACAGAAACGAAAGAATCTGAGTCAGAAGAGCTTCCCAAAGTAAACCCCAAAATAGAAGATACAGATTTAAATAATCTTACTATTCCGGCGGTATACACTGATCTGGATAACTCTACAGATTCAGATACTTCGAGTGTCATAGAATACAAGATAGATAAATCCATCACAATGGCACAATCAAATATTGATTTCATTAATACATCATCTAAGCTTATACCAGTTTTTGATGGTAAGGCTGAAAATTTAACAAGTTTCATTGATGCTTTACAAATAATACAATCAATAAAAGGCGAGCACGAAGAATTAGCTATTTCCATCATTAAAACAAAGCTAAAAGGTGTCGCCAGGAATCTAATCGGTAATGAAACAACAATTACTGAGGTGATTGCTAGACTAAGAAGCAACGTCAAAGGCGAAACTGTTGAGGTATTATCAGCGAAGCTGATGAATCTACAGCAGCGCAATAAAACTGCTAACCAATACACACAAGAAATTGGGCAGATGACGAAAGCATTAGAAGGTGCATATATATCAGATGGTTTATCTTTAGAGCTAGCCAGGAATTATTCTATGCAGCATGCAGTCAAAGCAATGACTAAAAACTGCACAATCGATAAGGTAAAACTTATCATGCAAGTTGGAACATTCAGTACGATGAACGAAGCCGTTTCCAAATTTGTTAATAGTTGCACTGAAGCAACTGGGCAGTCAAACACTGTCCTATATTATAAGAATTATCCACAGCGCGGCTCAAATCGCGGACGTGGCAGTTATAGAGGTAGTTTTCGTGGTAATCACAATAACTACAATCACAATAACTACAACAACGGTAATTATAACAACAATTATCAGAATAACAATAATTATCAGAATAACAATAGAGGGCGAGGCCCATATAGAGGAAATTATAGAGGCAGTGGTAACTCAAACCGAGGCCACAATAGCAATAACCAAGGCAACGTAAGATTGACACAAAATAATAACCAAAACAACTCCCAAAACCCTTGAAATATTCAACAATAAATGAAGTAAGAGTTCACACTATTAATCTCAGCCAAAATATATTCGTTTCATTTTTTAATGTAGCTACTGGGAAAGAACTTATATTTTTAATAGACACAGGTGCAGACATTTCCATTCTAAAAGAAACTTCGGATAATTTTCAAAACATCCAAAATGATTACATCATAGACATAAAAGGCATAAGTCAACAAATAATAAAATCCCAAGGTTTAGTTTCTATAGAGATACAGACCACCAATTACATAATTCCACACGATTTTCATATCCTAAATTCACATTTCCCAATTCCATGCGATGGAATAATAGGCATCGACTTTATCAAAAAATACAACTGTCAATTAGACTTCAAGCCATCTGAAGATTGGCTTATAATTAGACCCAATAATTTAAAATTCCCAATTAAAGTACCAATAGCTCATAGTTCTGGCAATAATTCAATACTTCTGCCAGCAAGATCCCAAGTTATTCGGAAAATTGAACTTAATTCAACAGCAGACAGTGTATTAATTCCAAATCAGGAAATTCAACATGGTATTTACGTTGCAAATACCATAGCAACATCCAATAATGCCTTCATAAGATTATTAAACACAACAAATAACGACCAAGTAGTGAGTACAGATAATCTAATATATGAATCACTTTCGAACTACGATGTAGTCAACACAATAGAAAAAAATCCGTACTATCACAACTGTCAAAAAACTTCCCTCCACAGTTAATGTCTCAGCTTACTAGCCTATGCACCCAGTATAGCGATATATTCGGATTGGAAACCGAATCAATAACCGAATCAAAAATTTTTATAAAAAAAAACTGAGATTAAAAGATGATGAACCAGTTTATATAAAAAACTATCGTAGCCCACATAGTCAGGTGAATGAAATACAAAAACAAGTAGAAAAATTAATCTCAGACGGGATTGTCGAACCGTCAGTATCCGAATATAATAGCCCATTGTTACTTGTTCCTAAGAAATCATGCCCCGGATCAAATGCAAAGAAATGGCGATTAGTAATTGACTATCGCCAGATTAATAAAAAATTACTATCTGATAAATTCCCATTACCTAGAATTAATGATATTTTAGATCAACTAGGCCGAGCAAAATACTTTTCATGTCTTGACTTAATGTCAGGATTCCATCAAATTGAACTAGAAAAAGGTTCAAGAGATATAACGTCTTTTTCAACGAGCAACGGCTGATATTGCTTCACGCGATTACCCTTCGGATTAAAAATAGATCCTAATTCGTTTCAGAGAATGATGACTATTGCGTTCTCTGGTCTAGAACCTTCTCAAGCGTTCCTTTATATGGATGACTTAATAGTAATCGGTTGTTCCGAAAAACATATGCTTAAAAACTTAACAGATGTTTTTGAGAAATGTAGGAAATTCAACCTAAAGCTACATCCAGAAAAATGTTCATTTTTTATGCATGAAGTGACTTTTCTAGGTCATAAATGCACTGGTAAAGAAATACTTCCAGATGACAAGAAATACGATGTCATTATGAACTACCCAGTTCCGCACGACGCGCACAGTGCTAGACGTTTTGTAGCATTCTGTAACTATTATAGACGCTTTATAAAAAATTTCGCCGATTATTCACGGCACATAACAAGATTATGTAAAAAGAATGTTCCTTTTAAATGGACGGATGAGTGTGAAAATGCATTCCAATACTTAAAAACAAAACTTATGGAACCTACCTTGCTACAATACCCAGATTTCACTAAAGAATTTTGCATAATAACAGATGCAAGTAAGCAAGCATGTGGAGCGGTTTTAACTCAAAATCATAATGGTCTCCAACTTCCCATTGCATACGCATCAAGAGCATTTACAAAAGGTGAAAGTAACAAATGTACTACTGAGCAGGAATTAGCTGCAATTCACTGGGCGATATTATATTTTAGACCATATATATATGGAACACATTTCTTAATAAGAACAGACCATAGACCTTTAATATACCTTTTCTCAATGACCAACCCCAGTTCTAAACTGACACGTATGAGGCTCGAACTAGAAGAATACGACTTTACAGTCGAATATTTAAAGGGAAAAGATAATCACGTAGCTGATGCGTTATCAAGAATAACCATCAAAGATTTACAAAATATAACTAGAAATGTATTAAAAGTCACTACTAGATATCAAAGTAGACAAAAATTCCGCGCGGAAAATCAAGAACAAGAATTGCCAAGGCAATCTTTAAATAAAGCTTCTAAGCCCAACGTATACGACGTCATAAACAATGATGAAGTACGTAAAGTAGTGACCTTGCAGATAAAAAATATGTTATGTTTATTTAAACAAGGCAGAAAAATTACTGCAAGATATGATGTTAGCGATTTATATACTAATGGAGTTATTGATTTAGATCAATTTTTCCAAAGGCTTGAAATGCAAGCCGGTATACATAAAATCAGCCAACTCAAAGTGGCACCGTGGGAAAATATCTTTGAATATACTTCAATAGATAAATTTAAATTAATGGGCAATAAAATATTGAAAACATTAAGAGTAGCGCTACTCAACCCGGTGACCCAAATAACAAGTTTAAAAGAAAATGAAGCAATTTTGTCTACATTTCATGATGATCCAATTCAAGGAGGTCATACTGGCATATCAAAAACTTTGGCCAAAGTAAAAAGACACTATTACTGGAAAAGCATTTCTAAAGATATAACTGAGTACGTAAGAAAATGTCAAAAATGCCAGAAATCAGAAATAACTAAACACACAAAGACCCCTTTAACAATTACAGACACACCAATAAATGCTTTTGACAGAGTGATAGTGGACACTTTTGGTCCACTGCCAAAATCAGAAAATGGCAATGAGTATGCAGTCACTTTAATATGTGATTTAACTAAGTATTTAGTTGCCATACCTGTTCCGAATAAAAACGCCAATACTGTCGCTAAAGCAATATTTGAATCTTTTATCCTGAAGTACAGTCCAATGAAGACGTTCATTACGGACATGGGAACAGAATATAAGAATTCAATTATAGACGATTTGTGCAAATATTTAAATATTGAAAATATTACATCCACAGCACACCACCACCAGACAGTTGGAACAATAGAAAGAAGTCATAGAACTTTCAATGAATACATACGATCTTACATATCGGCTGATAAAACTGATTGGGACGTATGGCTTCAATATTTTGTCTTCTGTTTCAACACGACCCCCTCTATGGCACATACTTATTGTCCATATGAGCTAGTATTCGGTAAAACAAGTAATTTGCCAAAACATTTTAATAGCATAGATAGTGTAGAAGCACTATATAATATAGATGACTATGCTAAGGAGAGTAAATATAGATTAGAAGTAGCCTATAAAAGAGCTAGAGTTATGTTAGAAGCAAATAAGAATAGAAATAAACTACTATACGATCATAAAGTAAGGGATATAGATATATCAGTAGGTGACAAAGTTTTATTAAAAAACGAGACAGGTCATAAGTTAGATCCTAAATATACAGGTCCGTATACAGTAACGGAAATAGGAGATAGAGATAACATAGTAATAGCAAATAATAAACATAAAAAACAAACAGTTCATAAGGATAGATTAAAAATCTTTATTTCATAAATTGCACTTAGTATGGCCATACAAAGACACACATACATAGATAATTAAATACACATATTCTTTTAATAATTTCATTTTCTATGATTCTAACCACATAAAATAAAACAAATAAATAAAAAAAAATGTATTAATTAAAAATTTTTATTATAAAAATAACTTCATTATATTACGTTATTTTTCAAAAGGAGGGAGATGTAGTATGCACATATATTGAATACCCACAGTACCGAGAGTACTTAAAGGGTGCATACTGTAACACTTTGTTGCAGTGTTTACATAATCCAAAGTCCCGGTCATAAACCCTAAGTGGCCGAAATATGAACCGATCGTTATGCCTTAGCCCGCACACAGAAAGTGCTAGTGTCAGCATAATCGTAACAAACGGTCAGCATATGCATACCCCTCGCGCCTCCACTTGAGAGCGCATAACAACATATATTATTATATTCCTTTATATATAAGTACATAGCCGTCTCTCTTCCGCCGCCTGCGAGCAGCGCTGCTACGAGACTTAGCCTTACTTAGACTTAAGAAATATTGTAAAAGAACAGAGACACTTTGATCGTTGGAGCGGCACCTCAGCTGCTCCTCCTAAATAAAAATCCAACTAAAACAAATCCCCTCGAGTTATCCTATGACACCACGTAAAAGACGTGGATTGGGTTTTAACAAAACTCTTAGAAGCAGGTATGAGAGTATCCCAGGAAAAGTCAAAGTTCTTTAAAAAGAGCGTTGAATACTTGGGGTTCATAGTGTCGCGGGGGGGACTCCGAACTTCACCCGAAAAGGTAGACGCCATTAAGCATTTTCCCCAACCAAAAACACTTTTCGACCTTAGATAATTTCTGGAGTTAGCAAGCGACAATCGCAAGGCCCCTAACAAATATTTCAAAGTGAGAATATGGCAAAGTCAGCAAACATCAATCAAGAAAAATTGACATCAATATGAGCAAAGAACAGAGAGAAGCGTTTGACAAGCTGAGGGAAATTTTGGCATCAGAGGACGTTTTGCTCCCATACCCAGACTTTAAGAGGCCGTTTAATTTAACAACGGACGCGTCAGGTCTCGGACTTGGGGCGGTACTATCTCAAGATGGCCGCCCAATCACAATGATATCACGTAGCCTACGTGACAACGGAAAAAATTACGCAACCAACGAGCGAGAGCTCCTCGCCATTGTTTGGGCATTAAGAAACCTCCGAAATAACCTTAGCGGAGTAAAAGATTTGCGGATCTTCACAGATCACCAATCATCTCACCACTCACCACTTCACAGATCACCACTGCGGATCTTCACAGATCAACCACTCACCTTTGCCGTCTCAGAAAAAAATCGAAAACCGAACGCGAAATTGAACCACTGGAAAGGGGGTTTTGACGATTATAGGGCAAAGGTGATCTTTTAAACAGGGCAAAGAAAATTTCGTGGCGGACGCGTTGTCTCGCCAGAACACAAAAGCCCTGAGGACGTTCCATTCATAGCGAACAGCCAGTTCGCCAGTGTTCGACAGTGTATGTCAGAACACTATCGATACCACCGACAACCCAGTAAACTGTTTCCGAAATCAAATAATAATTGAGGATGGAAACAGTTTTTCAGATTCAGGAAACGTTCATCTTGTTTAAGAGCAAGGGAAGGCACATAATTAGAACCCCCAACCGGGAGAACCTGCTAAATGCATTACAGGAAGTGGTAAACGATGAAGTGGTAAACGCAATATATTGCACCCTACCAACCGTGGCATTTATCCAGCACCGACTAATAGAGTCCTTCCCTAGCACTTCCTTTAAGTACACAAAAAGCTTCGTACTAGACATAACGGCCACGACCGAGCAGAAAGAAATCGTTATAGCAGAACGCAACAGGGATCATTGAGCAGCACAAGAAAATGTAAAGAAATTTCTAAGGGATTACAGGTATCTAGGCAGGTAGCAGAAACACTTATACCTTCACCTGTGGGAGAAATCCTACACATTGATATTTTCTCAACAGACGGAACCCTTTTCCTTACATGCGTCGATAAATTCTCGAAATTCGCAACAGTGCAAACCATCGCATCAAGAGCTATTGTGGACATAAAAGCCCCTCTGTCAATATTACCATTTTCAATGCCCCGCCTCTACATAGCACCTCAAATGGTCAAGTAGAGATGTTTCAAAGCGCTCTAGCTAAAATAGCCAGATGCCTTAGACTGGGACGTAATCTAAATGACACTGTAGCATTAATTCGTTTGGCGACTAACAAATTAAATAATTCAATTCACTCAGTAAATGATATAAACCAATGGATATTGTTCACTTAAAGTCCCCATGATTCGAGAAAAGAATAAGTAGGAAAAATCCAGAAGCCCAAGAAAGGGACTCAAGTCGGCGAAAAAGTTTTTCTAAAAGCAAATAAGCGACTAGGAATCAAGCTATCATCGCTATGTTTGGAGGAAGTTATTGAGGCAGACCTGGGGGCCACGGTCCTAATTAAAGGGAGGGTGGTCCACAAGGACAATCTAAGCTAATAACCCTCGCTAATAACCCTTCGTAAGTCAGCTGGAAAGTTCGATGAAAAAGCCCGCTGTGTCAGCCATGACCGGAGTCAACATCATGACACACCAAAACCGGCTAAGTCTCCCATTTTTTAACGAGCTGAGTCTTAACAACCTACACCACATCGGGACCCTTAGGGAAGAACTTACCTTGGGCACTTCCTCAGCTACTCCCTCACCCTACTCGCCTTCGTCCTACCAAAGATTATAAAGTACATAGATGGGACATCAGGGCCCAAAACGGTCAACTTTTTGCGTCGAGCTTGTTGGTGAGGGGGGAACGCACATGCATACGATTCTATTTTTAGAACTCTTTACATGTATCCGTCAACAAAAATGTGAACCTTTGTATTTATGTGTGACTGCTCGCACGACGGCGTAAAAAGGTTTTGGCTTCCAAATTTCAATTTCAATTTCTCGTTTCTGTTTTCGATGCGCCGATGTGGTAGTTGGTAGAACAAATACTATTTTTGATCGCCGCAGATCGAGACAGGATGGTAGCGTAATGCATAGAGTAGTTACTCTATGTGTAATTTTTCTGTGTTCAAATCCTCGTAAGGACTTTTGACTTTTTCTTTCTTTTATAATTATTATTATTTTTTTCCTTTAATTGTAATATTTTTCTTTATTTTTACAATTGTAAATTTGTTTTATTCTTCATTATGTCCGGCTAATAAAATTTCAAGGGAGTCCTTCCGGTATTTTGTCATCCGACCCGTCCGTCACTTATTTTTCAAACAATTGTAATAGAATGCAATTAAAAATAATAATAATAATAATGTAAAAATGAAAAGTAAAAAAAAAAAATAATCAAAAAATAAAACTAAATATAAAAAGAATCTTAAAACTAAAACTTTGTCAAAATCGGAACAACCGCCCCCTAATGAAGTTGAACCCAGGACCCCTTGAATAAGGACCACGCACTATCCATCTAGGCTACCCTCGAAGTTGATTTTATGATACTTAAAATTGGTATTAAAGGAGGCGCTAGAATCTATACCAAAAACAGAGTTGACGAGTAAGGATAGTAAAAGATATTTCTGATCTCTTTACTCTTACATTGGTTCGATTACAACGTTTCAAACTTTCATCGTTCCAAAGATGTTACGATCTAAAAATAGAATTCTCTCTCTCCCTATCTCATCTGCCAGCCGTTTGTCGTGGAACCCGCTCTCAAATGTTTTCATTGATACAGCGGGTTCCACGACGGAAAAAATAAAAACATTTGAGAGCGGGTTCCATGACGCGGCCTACCAAAATGCCGTAGAACCCGCACTTATAGACATTTTTACAGCGGGTTCCACTACGAACTGAGACGATGTTAAGGTGATTATACAATTTTGTATTTTTTTTTATTGGATTATAAATTTAAAAAAACGCATTAAAATAATAAAAAAATAATATAAATAGATTTAAAATTAAAAAAAATGGCTCGTTCCAGCGGGTTCCACTGATGGAACCCGCCATAGAAAATTTTTCTTTGTATGAGATGTCCCATCTATGTACTGTATAATCTTTGGTCCTACTATGCTCCACCGTTAAGCTCGGCTACCATTATTTAAAGACCAGAGGTCACCCCGAATCAGGAACTAATAAAGACGTGGAACTAGCGGGTCACCGGGACGACAACCACTTTAGGATTTAGTTTCATGTGTGAGGTTGAAAAAATCGATTTTTTTCCACATATTTCTAAAGTACTGTTTATTAAGAATGTACTGTTTTTTCAAATAAAAATATCAAATAATGACAGAGATACAGCCCATAATCGAGAGCGCGCCTACACCGAAAAGTATGAGTTTTTCGGTAGCGTCTAAGCTTTAAACGCGTTTTTCTCGGAACGACAATTTTGTGTGCGGCGCAGGTGATTCACAAAATTCTATGGTACCGATCTAGCTGAAATTTGGATATGTTGTTCTTAAAAGTAACACCTCTGTCCCGTACTAGAATCATTTATTTTTAATGGTTAGTTTTTTTATCATTAATTTAAGATAAATTTTTTTTTTAATTTTTTGTTTTTAATGTTTTGTTGTTTATTGATGAAAATATTTTATTCTAGTACGGGACAGAGCCATAAGCTTACAAAATAATACTCTATTCTAATTTTTTGTTTCGGATGACTCTAGCAGTCGAAATCACCTGCGCCAGAGACCTACCTTTTTATACCCTTGCAGAGGGTATTATAATTTTGTCCAAAAGTGTGCAACGCAGTGAAGGAGACATCTCCGACCCTATAAAGTATATGTATTCTTGATCAGGATCACCTCCTGAGTTGATATGAGCATGTCCGTCTGTCCGTCTGTCCGTCTGTCCGTCTGTCTGTCTGTCTGTTTCTACGCGAACTAGTCTCTCAGTTTTAAAGCTATCGTCTTGAAACTTTGCACACACCCTTCTTCCCTTTGCACGCAGTATATAAGTCGGAACGACCGGGATCGGCCGACTATATCCTATAGCTGCCATATAACTGATTGATCGGAAATGCTATAACTTTGGTGTTTTTAGAGTTAGAGAGTTCAAATTTGACAAGAGAGCTATTTTTGGCAAAACATTACGACATGCCAAATTTCATAAGGATCGGCCGACTATATCCTATAGCTGCCATATAACTGAACGATCGGAAATGACCCAACTTTCGTGTTTTTGAAGATAGAAAGCTGGAACTTGGTACAGATTCTATTCTATATTCCGGTTTTAACTGCAAGGGTATATCAACTTCGGCTCCGCCCGAAGTTAGCTTTCCTTTCTTGTTATTTATATGCATACTTTGGCATGCTATAAAGTATATTAAGCTACACAGGAATAAATTAAACAAAATATTTTCAAATAGTTTATGATGCCTATAAAAATACATTTGAAAATTTAAACGATCGCATTATTTTTTATTACAGAAAAATTTTTTGAAATAACCTCTAAAAAGTAGGCCGGAACATGAGACTACATCCTTAAAGGGAGGAGAAGTTAACACACCCAGTTCCCACAAAGAGAAATTGCAGGCCCTATCCGGTGGCCAACACGCGCAGTAAAGAAACTGCCGAATCCGCACTCTGGGGGCAATCGCCCTGTGCCCGGCCAGAACACTCGTGCAACGAGTGATCGTCACCGGATACCACCTGATGACCCGGCACTTTTAGCGACAGCGCTGAAACCAGGCAAATGCCTCCAGCTGCAGCCGGATCAAACCCTTAAGTTAGTCTAAGATCTGTACTCCACAACCATAGTTGCGCTAATTAATTATCAACAACTTAATAATTTGTGACCTAATTTTAACCTTTACCTTAACAGGTTTAAAGGAAATAAAGTAATAATAAAAAACCCCAATTGGTTTATTATTTAACTCTTGCCTAAACAGGCTTAAGGAAAATAATTAAACAAATACAATAGCCCACGCTTAATAATAACATCTACATTCTTGATCAGGATCACCTCCTGAGTTAATATGAGCATGTCCGTCTGTCCGTCTGTCTGTTTCTACGCAAACTAGTCTCTCAGTTTTAAAGCTATCGACTTGAAACTTTGCGCACACCCTTCTTTCCTTTGCACGCAGTATATGTATAAGTCGGAACGGCCCGGATCGGCCGACCATATCCTATAGCTGCCATATAACTGATTGATCGGAAATGGTATAACTTCAGTGTTTTTAAAGTTAGAGAGTTCAAATATTGTAGGAATGATACTTTTAGCAAAATAATACGACATTATGCGTAATTTTATAAGGATCGGACGACTATATACTACAGCTGCCATATAACTGAACGATCGGAAATGGTATTTCGTAGAAACTTGGGACATTTTTTTAGATATTTTATTGTAATTCATTGGTTTTATTATGATATTCTCATAAGAATCGGACAACTATATCCGACATTTTCAATTTATATCCGGTTTTAACTGCAAGGCTCCGCCCGAAGTTAGCTTTTCTTTTTTTGTTATATTTTTTTCGAGAAATTCATGAAAAAATTTCAGCAAAATGCTAAATTGGTTGGTCATTGTTCAGCCATTTTGTCGAAAATACAAATTTTCCTTAAATCCTTCGTTTATGGCCGGCGATTATGTATTCCTTAAAAGAATCAATCAAATTATTTGAATTTAGATATTTCAAATAGAAGTGGAACTAAATAATATATTTACATTATCGTCATGTTATTATCAGCCTTAAAGTGGCATGTGGTAAAGTAAATACTATTTGTGTTAAAACCGTTTTCGTCTCATGCGTAAGAAAATGAATGTACAATACAAAATTATTGTGTTTGTACGCGCTAAAATAATTAACATTGAAATAATTAACGGAGTGTTTGCGCGTTTCTTTGGTCCGTTATTCTACCGCTGCGTTAACCACAATTGTCTATATATACAGTTTTGTTTACCCTTTCAAAGGTTATTATAATTTTGGTCAAAAGTGTGCAACGCTGTGACATCTCCATAACTCCGACCAAATGCCATAACTTTGTTGTTTTTATAGTAAGAGAGGATTTGGTATGAATGCTATTTTTGTCAAAATAAAGTGACGTACCAAAGTGACGCGAAGGAGGACAGCGGCACTTCGCATAGCAACAGCAGGGGTCAGCGGCCGAAAGGAAAGGGGCAACGGCCGCACGCACGGCCACCTGCCAGCAAGAAAGTGGCGTGATCTTGGAAAACAGGAGTAACGGCAGCCCGCCAACGGGAGAGTGGCGTGACATTGGAAGCAGGTGTAACGGCAACCCGCCAACGGGAAAGTGGATCTGTGCAGCAGATTCCAGGAGGACTAACGGGCGCTCCGGAGGGTATAAAAGGAGGCCCAGTGGAGCGGCTCGGGACGACTCTTTTTAGGAAGCTTGTAGCGTTGAGTTGGAGGACCGCCTGTGGAGAGTCCGCCATTCAAGTGTTAGAGCGTTTCTAAAAAGGATTCGGTTGTTTGAGTTGAAGGACCGCCTTTGGAGAGTCCAACAGCCAAACGTAAGGAGAACGAACGAGACAAGGAAAGATCAGTACAAGGACAGTTCCGTGGAAAGACCTAGGCGACAGGAGACGAGTTGGACCGGTTCCTGGCCCCGGCAGGTAGCCTTGCAGGGAAGTGCGGGAAGGATAAGTCTGGCGTACGCCACGCGGGTTCCTGACTCGCAACCAACAGGCGTGGTCCTGCAGGACACGGACAAGCCGACTCGGGAACTCACGCCCGCTTAGGAACGCGATCGGGGAGGCACCGATCACCCACCGAGCAGCTCTTGACCCGGGCCCATTAACGCGTACGCGCGGTGGTCACCCGGCCGAAAGGGAGGCGTGACATACGGTCCTGGACAGGCGACTTCCGACCCCGTCGGAACTGACAAGACTTCGGTGACTCCCAATCCAGGCCCGCCGGTGCGAAAAGGCACGGCGTCTCCTGGCGTAGAGGAGCCGGCTGTAGACAGCAAACTCTGAACCGGGGCCGCTGGTGCGCATGCACAGCGGGTTACGGAGACGACCACCAGTAGCCATCTCCCAAACCGGACTCGCCGGTGCGAAAAGCACGGCGTTTTCCTGACGTAGCGGAGCCTACTGCAGGCCGCACACTCCGAACCAGGTCCGCCGGTGCGCATGCACGGCGTATCTCCCTGGTGGTGCAGAGGCGACAGTCTGTAGCTATCTCCCGAAACAGTGTCGCTGGCGCGCAGAGCACGGCGTTTATCCTGGTGTAGCGGAGGCTACAGCCCGCCAACTCCCGAGCCCGGCAGTATAGCGCGTAGGCGCGGTATCCCCGGCGATTTAGTGGAGGCTTTTCAGTGCACAGCCGAAGGCCAGACCAAGTCAAAGAGGTGGAAGGCTTGACGACGGATCAACGAAGAGGAACCCCGGCAACGAGAGCAACAGCAGAAACACCAGCAACGGAGCAGATCACCAGGACGGCCAAAGGAGACACCAAGGGTCACGAACACTAGGAGTGGGGCCCATTCCCGGGAACCCGCGTAAACCATCATTGTAAGCAGAAAGAGCAGCGAATAAAGAGACTGCACAACGGAAAGCTATTTGTATTATTTTCTGGGCTTGGGCAATCACGTCGAATCTATAAATTCGGTGGAAAGGATCCGCGAAACTCTGTGAGCTAGCTGCGGCAAATTGTGGCGAGCGGAAACAGAAAATACAGTTCGTTACACCTCGCGCCCAAACTTCGTGATTGAATTTAGCCTAGAAAATAACATAGCAGAAAGATGGACAAAGATCAACCCCCAGGCAGAGAGCAGCCAGCGAAACAGAGAAGTTTATAGAGAGCCTAGCGGTACCAGATCCAAGAATGGGAAGGAGCATAGAGCCGCAGTCAAGAAAACATGTTCCGGCCCCGGTGGATTACGCCGAAGTAGCAAGACAGGTGCGAGACTGGTCGTTTCGTTTCGACGGCACAGGGGACCCGTTAGAGTTCCTTGATCGAGTAACGTGGTCCGCAAAGACATACGGATTAGACATAAACACGATCCCCAGAGCCATGCCAGAACTACTGCAGGGCAGGGCCCAAAGGTGGTTCATCATGAACGACGAAGAATGGCCAACATGGGCGAGGTTCAAGGCAAGCTTCGAGAATTTTTTCCTGCCGAAAGGATACTTCAAAAAGTTAGCGGACCAAGTTCGCCAACGGAAGCAGCGTCGCGGAGAGCCTTTCAAAGAGTACATGGTGAACCTTCAGTCACTAATGAAACCTTTAGGAAAAACCACGAAAGAAGTAATCGAGAGGCTCGTCGAAAACTGCATGCCAAGGATGAAAATGTTCATAAGGCCATACGCCTGTGCATTTTTAGAGGAGGTGATGGGCTTAGCAGAGGAGTTTGAAGAATTAGCGCAGGAGGAAGAGGCCTTTAACAGGCAAGTGGCCACAGAACAAAGGTGGAGCCACAGTCAGCCGCCCGTGAACGAGGGGTGGAAGAGAGAAGAACCGCAGCATAGTGAAGCGGCAAGGTACCAGAGGGACCAATGGATCCAGAAAGGGCAACGGGACGAGTTCCACCACCAGGCCGTCCAAAACACACAATGGGCACCGAGGTGGCAAAGAGAGGAACCGCGCCAAGGCCCACCAGAGCGACAGAACAGCACGAACCAAAGTTGGATGCCGAGATTGCAGCCTGAGACCCAGCATAGGTCGGCTCCGCAACAGCCTAGTCAGCAGTGCGCAGCAGGGCCAAAGCAGGGTTCTGTGGAAAACCCGGCTCAAGCATGCAACAGATGCGGTGGCATGGGCCATTGGGCCAGCGGATACAGGAACCCTCGAATAGTGTTCTGCAAGATGTGCGGCGCAATAGGGGTAAGGAGCACGGAATGCTGCCAGAGGGCGGGAAACGCGCAGCGGTCTCAGCAACAGGGAGGAGAGCCGGGATCGCACGGTGCTGCCTCTCAAAACTAATAGGAGGACTATCCGAGGAGGAGCAGTAGCTGACGGCAACCATCGAGGTCGAGGGCACGGCAATAAAGGCCATGCTGGACACAGGAGCGACGGCGAGTTTTATTTCCGAAGAATTAGCGGAAACGAATAAAAGAGCAACGAATAAAAGAGAAAGAAAGCCTGTTGTAGTGTAAAGAGCTCTCAAAATAAAGAGTGTGGAAACTTCAAGCTATTTGTATTACTTTCTGGGCTTGGGCAATCACGTCGAATCTATAAATTCGGTGGAACGGATCCGCGAAACTCTGTGAGCTAGCCGCGGCAAATTGTGGCGATCAGCAGCAGAAAAGACAGTTCGTTACACTTGGCGCCCAAACTTCGTGATTGCATTTAGCCTAGAAAATAACATAGCAGAAAGATGGGAAGAAAGAATTGGATCTACACATTGAGAAAGGAGGAGCTGAGCGAAGTGTGTAGAGAGATCGGTCTACCAGCAGACGGGACTGTGGAAGCTATGAGATCCTCAGTGGCGAGGTGGGTCGACGAATCCAAGGAAGAGGAGGTACTGGAGCTAACACACGGCCTAGAGGAAAGGTTTGGACAAAGATCAACCCACAGGCAGAGAGCAGCCAGCGAAACAGAGAAGTTTATAGAGAGCCTAGCGGTACCAGATCCAAGAATGGGAAGGAGCATAGAGCCGCAGTCAAGAAAACATGTTCCGGCCCCGGTGGATTACGCCGAAGTAGCAAGACAGGTGCGAGACTGGTCGTTTCGTTTCGACGGCACAGGGGACCCGTTAGAGTTCCTTGATCGAGTAACGTGGTCCGCAAAGACATACGGATTAGACATAAACACGATCCCCAGAGCCATGCCAGAACTACTGCAGGGCAGGGCCCAAAGGTGGTTCATCATGAACGACGAAGAATGGCCAACATGGGCGAGGTTCAAGGCAAGCTTCGAGAATTTTTTTCCTGCCGAAAGGATACTTCGAAAAGTTAGCGGACCAAGTTCGCCAACGGAAGCAGCGTCGCGGAGAGCCTTTCAAAGAGTACATGGTGAACCTTCAGTCACTAATGAAACCTTTAGGAAAAACCACGAAAGAAGTAATCGAGAGGCTCGTCGAAAACTGCATGCCAAGGATGAAAATGTTCATAAGGCCATACGCCTGTGCATTTTTAGAGGAGGTGATGGGCTTAGCAGAGGAGTTTGAAGAATTAGCGCAGGAGGAAGAGGCCTTTAACAGGCAAGTGGCCACAGAACAAAGGTGGAGCCACAGTCAGCCGCCCGTGAACGAGGGGTGGAAGAGAGAAGAACCGCAGCATAGTGAAGCGGCAAGGTACCAGAGGGACCAATGGATCCAGAAAGGGCAACGGGACGAGTTCCACCACCAGGCCGTCCAAAACACACAATGGGCACCGAGGTGGCAAAGAGAGGAACCGCGCCAAGGCCCACCAGAGCGACAGAACAGCACGAACCAAAGTTGGATGCCGAGATGGCACCCCGAGACCCAGCATAGGTCGGCTCCGCAACAGCCTAATCAGCAGTGGGCAGCAGGGCCAAGGCAGGGTCCGGTAGAGAACCCAGCCCAGGCATGCAACCGATGCGGTGGCATGGACCATTGGGCCAGCGGGTGCAGGAACCCGAGGCTGCTTTTCTGCAAAATGTGCGGCGCGACAGGAGTTCGAAGCACAGAATGCTGCCAGAGGGCGGGAAATGCGCAGCGGTCCCAGCAACAGGGAGGAGAGCAGGGATCGCACGGTGCTGCCTCTCGAAATTAATAGGAGGACTAGCCGGAGAAGAGCAACAGTTGACGGCAACCATCGAGGTCGAGGGCACGGAGGTGAAAGCCATGCTGGATACAGGAGCGACGGCAAGTTTTATATCAGAGGACCTAGCAGAGAGCCAGGAAATAGCCGGGAAACGAGTCGCGATAAAGAGGCGGGTAAAGTTAGCCAATGGAAGCCATACAGAAATACGCGCCGCATTACAGGCTCGGATAAGCTTCGGCAACAGGACAAAGACACTGAACCTGCTGGTGATGCCAGGCATGGAGGACAGTCTGGTGCTGGGATGGGATTTCCTCAGCGAGTTCGGCGCAACGGTGACATGCGCAGGCCACCGCGTTACCATACCCAAAAAGGGAGAGATGGGGCGGATGTCTGGAGGATAGACTGTCCGTAGCAGTGTCCGGATGTCCAGAGGTATGGGAAGACGAACGCAATAAGAGATTTATCGAGAGTGAGCTAGAAGCGTTCGCCGTCCAAACAGGATGCTCGAACATAACTCAGCACAGGATCACCATGAAGGACGACATTCCCATAAAACAGCGATATTACCCCAAAAACCCGAAAATACAAGGGGAAATAAACGCAAAAGTGGAGGAGCTGTTGGAAAAGGGATGCATTGAGCCCTCGAATAGCGCATACAGCTCACCGATTGTAATGGTGAAGAAAAAGACGGGCCAGTGGAGAATGTGCGTGGACTTTCGGCAAATCAACGCAAAATCAGTAAAAGATGCGTACCCAATGCCACGAATAAATTTCATATTGGAGCAATTAAGGGAGGCCAGATTCTTCAGCAGCCTCGACTTGAAGGACGGGTATTGGCAGATCCCTCTGGAGGAAGGAAGCAGAAAGTACACCGCCTTCACCGTTCCAGGGAAGGGTCTGTACCAATGGAAGGTGATGCCGTTCGGGTTGCACTCAGCCTCGGCAACATTTCAAAGGGTCCTTGACCAGATCATAGGGCCGGACATGCCTTTGCGTATCAGGACGATATCATCGTGATCGGACGCACCAAGGAAGAACACATGGCGAACCCAAGAGAAGTGTTCAGAAGGTTGAAAGCAGCAAACCTGCGGATAAACACGGAAAAATGTCATTTTTTCAGGCAGGAACTGCTATACTTGGGACATAGAATAACGAGCCAAGGGATCGGCATGGATCCGGGGAAGGTCGCTGCCATTACGGAGCTGCAACCCCCGACAAACGGCAAGGGAGTACGACAGTTCATAGGGATGGCGTCATGGTATCGGCGGTTCGTCCCAGATTTCGCAGGAATCGCGAAGCCCTTGAACGATCTGCTACGGAAGGGGACGAAATGGGAATGGACCCTCAAGCACCAGGAGGCGTTCGAGACCCTAAAGGCACGGCTGGCGGAAGACCCAGTTCTGGCGTGCCCAGACTTTGAGAAAAGGTTCGTGCTACAAACGGACGCAAGCGACTACGGCGTCGGAGCGGTCCTGACCCAGGACACCGAGGAGGGCGAACGAGTGATCGCATACGCCAGTCGAACGCTGATTGGAGCTGAAAAAAATTACTCGGCAACGGAGAAGGAGTGCCTAGCCATAGTATGGGCGATCAGGCAAATGAGGCCCTACCTGGAAGGATATCAGTTCGACGTAATCACGGATCATATGGCACTGAAGTGGCTCAACAACCTCGAGAGCCCGCTTGTATGACTACAGTATGACAGCAGTATGACTACGTCATCAGCTACAGGAAGGGTAAGCTGAACGTGGTCGCCGACGCGCTATCTCGCCAACCGGTGTTGGAGCAGTTCAGAAGAACCGTGGATCTGGAAGTCCAAGAGTGCGTGTGGATAAAAGCGTTAAAAGAGAAAATGAAGGCAAGCCCGCAAAAATTCCCGGACTACGTCGAAGAGGGCGGCTTGATTTACCGCCACGTTCCGCATAGAGCAGGAAGCGAGGAAGTGGCGTCATGGAAGTTGTGCGTGCCCTCGGAGTCGAGGCAGCAGGTCCTCAAAGAGAACCATGACGCACCGGCGGCAGGACACCTAGGCGTGAGGAAGACGATAGCCAGAGTGGCCGCCAGGTACTTCTGGCCAGGGATGCAAAGAGACATCCGGAAATATGTCAGGAGATGCGAAACTTGCCTAAAATACAAACCATGCCAGATGCAAGCAGCAGGACAAATGCTGACACAGGTCCCGGAAGAGCCATGGGCAACGGTGTGTGCGGACTTCGTGGGTCCATTGCCAAGATCTAAACATGGGAATACAATGGTTTTGGTAATGATGGACCGGTTTTCGAAGTGGACGGAGATAGTGCCACTGCGGAAAGCAACTACCGAGGCACTGCAAAAGGCAGTCAGAGAAAGGATTGTCGCTCGGTATGGAGTTCCGAAGGTGATGGTGACGGATAACGGCGTACAATTCACGCCGTTCCTCGGGGAGCTTGGCGTGCGCCACCAGTTCACCGCACCATATACGCCCCAAGAAAATCCAACAGAAAGGGCGAATAGAACGATCAAAACGATGATCGCCCAGTTCGCTGGGGAGGACCAGAGGACTTGGGACGAGCACTGGCCAGAGCTCATGCTGGCAGTGAACTCGGCAGTGTCAGAGTCGACAGGGTATTCGCCTTGCTTTGTAACGCAAGGCAGGGAGCCCAGGATGCCAAGAGCGTTGTTCAACGAAAACGCGTTAGGCACAGGAGTTGGGCAAGGAACGCCCACGGAGAACACAACGAAGATGAAGGAAGTCTTCGAAATAGTGCGGAGGAACATGGAGCGGGCGGCCCAGGACCAGGCGAGGCACTATAATTTACGGAGACGGAAGTGGAGCCCAAAGATTGGCGAAACGGTGTGGGCAAAAGAGCACCATTTGTCGAAGGCAGCAGAGGGATTCGCAGCAAAACTGGCGCCGCGGTACGATGGGCCCTACACGGTCGTCAATTTCGTGTCGCCAGTAATTGTCATCATACGGCACGGAAGAACCAAGAAAGAGAAGAGGGCACACGTGAGTGAGCTGAAGTGCCAAGACATGGGATCCCCGGCGAAGGAGGAATAGAACGGCAACCGGCACAAGTGCACAATGGAAAACGGGATATGTCCAGTAACCGGAGCTTTAACAGGTCCAGTCACGGAACAGTAACGGGGCATATCCAGTAGCGGGAGTTGGATGTGCTATAAAAGGCGGCGGCTGGGAGGAGCACGGTCTATTCAACAAAATCTAATCAACGAAGCAATATGAGCAACAGGTCAGAAGCAACGATGATCGTCTCGTCTGACGAGAGCGATTTGGAGATAGTCGGCGATCCCACATGGAGCGGAAGAAGGATGAGGACGGAGTGGGCGATCCAACGGGCAGCAGGAGGACGGAAACACATACCGGTCGGTCGCGCCACTGTGGAGGAGCGAGGCGCTGGAGCACAGGAGGAGATCGGAGAGGTGCCGCCAGCGAAAGGAGGCGATGGTCACCATCTCGGAGATGGCGAGGAAGAGGGCCCAAAGAGCAGAGGAGATCTGCGAGGAGATCGACAGGGAGTGGAGAGACGTGAGGAGAGATGGACGGGAGAGAGCCATGAGGAGGGCGATGTCGAGGAGGATGCGGCTGCGACGGGCAAGGCGGCTGGTGGAGGCTGCGAAGAGGAGGAAAGCCACGAGGAGGACCCGGCCAGCGACGCGGTGGCCCGCGGTGCCACCAACACCACGCCCTCGGTCGGAACGACCGGAGGAAAGGGAGGTGGCAACGGCCGCCAGAAAGAGGCAGCAGGAATCAACGTGGCCAGCGGCACCACCTACACCACGCCCAAGGAAGGAGGATAAGGAGGAGGAGCCATGGACGAAGGGGCCGTGGGTGTGGCCGACACCAAGGAAGCCGGCGCTGGGCCGGCAGCACTCGTGCCCGGAGGAGAGGCCAACAAGACCGGTGCTGATGAGGTCAGCGTCGGATGGAGGTGACAAGGAGGTCCCAGAAGAAGACTGGCCGCCGGAGCTCTGTGTGAGGGTGGCGGCGGAGGTGGAGAGGAGGCGCGGACGCACCGGAAGGTGGTGTGTCATGGCGCAGGTTGGAGCCGTATGCTTCCGAGTGCGAGGAGGAACCAACGGCGTGAAAATATTGAGAAAAGTCTAAAAAGTAAGAGTCAAAAAAATTTATAAATAAAAAAAAAAAAAAAAAAAACTAATTAATTAAAAAAAAAAAAAAAGATGGGAAACAAAAAAAAAAAAAAAAAAAAAAATTTAAGCTTAGTACAAAAACGAGGGGGTATATAAAAAAAAAAAAAATTATTAATAGAATAAAATAAAATAAAACTCTAACTGAAAACAAAGATAAAGAAAAAATAATTATAAGGAGAGAAAAAAAAAAAAAAAAAAAACAAAAAAAATTAAAAATTAAAGATTATTAAAGAAAAGAATATACAAAAAAAAAAAAAAAAACAACAAGAAAAAAATTATTATTATTAAAAAATTAATTAAAAATAAAAAAAAAAAAAAAAAACAACAAAACAAAAAAACATGGAATAGGGTACATAGGCTAGGTGCTCTAAAAGGGTCCCAGGGGAGCGCACAGTCGTTTTCCGAAGGAGGGGGGAAGTGGATAGGTATCCACACCAAAATAAGAGGGTAACCGAGAATGTCATTTTTTTTGGGGGGCCCATGTTCAGCACAGCGCATCAACGCCGATGTCAAACGGCTCTGTCGTTTCCCGAAGAAGGGGGGAAGTGTGAGGAGATTTAGTCTCCCCACACGCGAAGACAGATAGCCAGGGGCAAAGGGGGGGGCCGAGGAGGCGGAAAAAGGGGGTCAACTACCGGTCAACAACCCGGGCAGCCCAAGGGAACATCGCCAGGATCAGTACGGGGGGTTGGGGGGAAAGGTGAAAGCCAGTAACCGTGGGTTCTGGCGAAGGGCTACCCGTGGGAGGACGGAATCTACGTGGAACGTAACGGTGGCAGGTGAAAGGGTAAACGGCGCCACCCGGGGGAAGAAGGAATCGACGTGGAACGTAACGGGTCCCGGGGCAACGTTGGGAAAGTAGTCCAGTGGGAAGTCAGCACGATGCGCAGGCCTTAGAAAGTGTGGCGGGGTGAGCGGCAAGGAGCAGAGGGGGGGGTTGCGACGAAGAGTGCAAGGGGCCCTGGAAGCCCACCGGTGCACCACGCACCAGCAGCAGAGATCCGTGGCCGGGGGAGACGAGGGGCCACGGACAGCGACCCGCCAACGGGAAAGTGGCGTGATTCTGGAAGCAGGATTAACCACAGGAGCAGAATCCAGGAGGATTAACGGGCGCTCCAGTCAGTATAAAAGGAGGCCCACTGGAGCGGCTCGAGACGAATCTTTTTAGGAAGCTTGTAGCGTTGAGTTGGAGGACCGCCTGTGGAGAGTCCGCCAATCAAGTATTAGAGCGTTTCTAAAAAGGATTCGGGTTTTGCTTGAGTTGAAGGACCGCCTTTGGAGAGTTCGACAGCCAAGCGCGAGAAGAGCGAATAAGAAAATAAGGAAAGGATCCATTGCTGGACCTTCCTCCGGAAACCCAGGGTCGTGTAGACGAGTTGGTTCATTCCCGAACATGGCAGGTAGCCTTGCAAGGAAGTGAGGAAAGGATAAAGCCTGGCGTATGCCTTACCGACTCCTGAAATCCAACACAATGGATGAATAACCAACAGGCGTGGTCCTGCGAGACAAGGATAGACCGATCGCACGCCCGGTGTACACGAGACGTACAGGACGAGACACAAGACAGAACCAGGGTGGGGAGAACGAGTTGAGCCACTCCCGAACACGGCAGGTAGCCTTGCAAGGGAGTGAGGAAAGGATAAAGTCTGGCGTATGCCTTACCGACTCCTGGAATCACAACCAACAGGCGTGGTCCTGCGAAACAAGGAGGCCTACTTGGGATCACACGCCCGGTAATCACGAGACGTACAGAACTAGGGAGACAAGGATCCGTTGCTGGACGGTTTCCTCTACAAGCCCGAGGCGTCAGAGTCGAGTTGAGCCATTCCCGAACACGGCAGGTAGCCTTGCAAGGAAGTGAAGAAAGGATAAGTCTGGCGTACGCCTTACCGACTCCTGGAATCGCAATCAACAGGCGTGGTCCTGCGAAACACGGATCGGCCGACTCAAGAACTCGCGTCCAAGTCACAGACCAAGTGAGAACACCCTGGTCACCAGCCCCGCCACTACAAACTCGGGTCCGCCGGAGCGTATGCACGGTGTCCCGGTGTAGAGGGAGCGCGACAATACGATCAGACACACGGCGGCTTCCAAACCTGGCACCGGAGCGTATGCACGGTGTCCCGGTGTAGCGGAGACGTCACACGGCAACTTCCAAACCTGGCGCCGGAGCGTATGCACGGTGTCCCGGTGTAGCGAAGGCGGCAGTCAACAAACAAACTCCCAAACCTGGCACCGGAGCGTATGCACGGTGACCCGGTGTAGCGGAGGCGACCGACCGCAGCCAACCGTCAGATCAGTCGTAGTCGACCCAAAGGGGTGTTTTCTCAAGGCCAAAGGGCAGAAGGTAGCGGAATCGCTGGAAGCGCGGCGACAGGAGCACCATCGGCGACGGAGTAACGGCGGCGACGGAACAGCGGCGGCGTATCCCGGACAACCCTCATAGGACGCCGACGACGGAGCCAACAGGAGCGGAAGGAGCAACGAATAAAAGAGAAAGAAAGCCTTTTGTAGTGTAAAGAGCTCTCAAAATAAAGAGTGTGGAAACTTCAAGCTATTTGTATTACTTTCTGGGCTTGGGCAATCACGTCGAATCTATAAATTCGGTGGAACGGATCCGCGAAACTCTGTGAGCTAGCCGCGGCAAATTGTGGCGATCAGCAGCAGAAAAGACAGTTCGTTACAAGAGCTGGAGGCGTTCGCAGGCCAGAAGGGCTGTTCGAACATAACGCAGCACAGGATCACGATGAAGGACGACATTCCCATAAAACAAAGGTATTACCCCAAAAATCCGAAGATTCAGGGGGAGATAAACTCAAAGGTGAAGGAATTGCTGGAAAAGGGATGCATCGAGCCCTCAAATAGCGCGTACAGTTCACCCATCGCAATGGAGGATGTGCGTGGATTTCCGACAAATCAATGCGAAATCAGTAAAGGATGCGTACCCGATGCCACGCATAAATTTCATTTTGGAGCAGCTGAGAGAAGCAAGGTTCTTCAGCAGTCTCGATTTGAAGGATGGGTATTGGCAGATTCAGACGCACCGGAATCTACAAGAGGTATTCAGGAGGTTGAGAGCGGCAAACCTGCGGATAAATACGGAAAAGTGTCATTTCTTCAGGCAGGAGCTGCTCTACCTGGGCCACCGGATAACAAGCCAAGGGATCGGAATGGATCCGGGAAAGGTTGCCGCGATTACAGAGTTACAACCCCCGACGAACGTCAAGGGAGTGCGCCAGTTCATAGGGATGGCATCGTGGTATCGGCGTTTCGTCTCAGATTTCGCGGGAATAGCGAAGCCCCTGAAAGATCTTCTTCGAAAAGGAACAAAGTGGGAATGGACAACCAAGCACCAAGAGGCCTTTGAGACTTTAAAGTCACGGCTGGCGGAGGATCCAGTGCTAGCGTGCCCAGACGGACGCCAGCGACTACGGCGTCGGGGCGGTCCTGACCCAGGACACCGAGGAGTGCGAACGAGTAATCGCGTACGCCACTACTACTACAGAAAAACTACTCTGCAACGGAAAAGGAGTGCCTGGCCATAGTATGGGCGATAAGGCAAATGAGGCCCTACCTGGAGGGGTACCAGTTCGACGTGATCACAGACCACATGGCATTAAAGTGGCTTAATAACATCGAGAGCCCACTTGGCAGAATAGCGAGGTGGGTGTTCGAACTACAGCAGTATGACTACGTCATCAGCTACCGGAAGGAAAAGCTCAACGGGGCTGCCGACGCGCTGTCCCGCCAGCCGGTAGTGGAAAAATTAAGAAAAGCCACGGAGGTGGTCCACAACGAATGCGGGTGGATAAGCGCATTGAAGAAAAAGGTGACAACGAGCCCACAAAAGTTCCCGGATTACGTGGAAGAGGGCGGAAGCGAGGAAGTGGCGTCATGGAAGCTGTGCGTGCCGATGGAGATGAGGCAGCAGGTCCTCAAGGAAAATCATGACGCACCAACGGCGGGACACTTGGGCGTAAGGAAAACCATAGCCAGGGTGGCCGCCCGGAATTTCTGGCCAGGGATGCAGAGGGACATCCGGAAATACGTCAGGAGATGCGAGACGTGCCTGAAGTAAAAGCCGAGTCAGATGCAGACGCCCGGGCAAATGCTGATATAGGTTCCGGAGGAGCCATGGGCGACGGTGTGTGCGGATTTGCTGGAGCGGCAGGCATCGGACGGAGGCGGGCGCGGGGTGCCGGAGGCCAGTTGGCCGCCGGAGCTTGGCGCAAGAATAAAGGCCGAGTTGACGAGACGGCGAGGAAAGCCCGGAAGGTGGTGCATCCTGGCACAGGTGGGTGCCACATGCTTCCGGGTTAGAGGAGGCGCCAAAGGAGTGAGAGTAGTGAGGATGAGTTAAAAAAAAAAGAAGGAAAAAAAACTGAATAAATATGACCGGGAAAAAAAAGAAACTGAAGAAATATAAATTAAAAAAAAAAAAAAATGGAGAAAAAAAAACACAGGTAGTAAACGTAGTAAAAAAAAAGGGAAAAAAAAAATTGGTTATTAAAGTAAAAAAAAAAAAAGGGGGGAACAGGAAAAAAAAACAACCGAACACCGCCGACGACAGGGGGAAGCCATCGGCCGTCTTCCGAAGGAGGGGGAAGTGGATGGGCATCCGCACCAAAGAGGAGAGCGATCAGTCACAGTCACAGCGGCACTTCGCATAGCAACAGCAGGGGTCAGCGGCCGAAAGACAAGGAGCAACGGCCGCACGGACGGCCACCTGCCAGCAAGAAAGTGGCGTGATCTTGGAAATCCGGAGTAACGGCAGCCCGCCAACGGGAAGGTGGCGTGATCTGTGGAGCAGATTCCAGGAGGACTAACGGCCGCTCCGGAGGGTATAAAAGGAGGCCCAGTGGAGCGGCTCGGGACGAGTCTTTTTAGGAAGCTTGTTGCGTTGAGTTGGAGGACCGCCTGTAGAGAGTCCGCCATTCAAGTGTTAGAGCGTTTCTAAAAAGGATTCGGTTGTTTGAGTTGAAGGACCGCCTTTGGAGAGTCCAACAGCCAAACGTAAGGAGAACGAACGAGACAAGGAAAGATCAGTACAAGGACAGTTCCGTGGAAAGACCTAGGCGACAGGAGACGAGTTGGACCGGTTCCTGGCCCCGGCAGGTAGCCTTGCAAGGAAGTGCGGGAAGGATAAGTCTGGCGCACGCCACTCTGACTCCTGACTCATAACCAACAGGCGTGGTCCTGCAACGGAAAGGACAGGTCAACTCAGAATCCCGAGCCCGGTTTGCTCCGGAGGACGGGAAGGACAGGACGAGAAAGGATCGGCGTCGGTTGGTTTCCTCGACAGCTACAGGGTATCAGAGTCGAGTTTGGGCTATTCCCGGTCAAAGCAGGTAGCCTTGCAAGGAAGTGAGGAAAGAACAAGTCTGGCGTACGCCACGCGGTTTCCTGACTCGCAACCAACAGGCGTGGTCCTGCAGGACACGGACAAGCCGACTCGGGAACTCACGCCCGCTTAGGAACGCGATCGGGGAGGCACCGATCACCCACCGAGCAGCTCTTGACCCGGGCCCATTAACGCGTACGCGCGGTGGTCACCCGGCCGAAAGGGAGGCGTGACATACGGTCCTGGACAGGCGACTTCCGACCCCGTCGGAACTGACAAGACTTCGGCGACTCCCAATCCAGGCCCGCCGGTGCGAAAAGGCACGGCGTCTCCTGGCGTATAGGAGCCGGCTGTAGACAGCAAACTCTGAACCGGGGCCGCTGGTGCGCATGCACAGCGGGTTACGGAGACGACCACCAGTAGCCATCTCTCAAACCGGACTCGCCGGTGCGAAAAGCACGGCGTTTTCCTGACGTAGCGGAGCCTACTGCAGGCCGCACACTCCGAACCAGGTCCGCCGGTGCGCATGCACGGCGTATCTCCCTGGTGGTGCAGAGGCGACAGTCTGTAGCTATCTCCCGAACCAGTGTCGCTGGCGCGCAGAGCACGGCGTTTATCCTGGTGTAGCGGAGGCTACAGCCCGCCAACTCCCGAGCCCGGCAGTATAGCGCGTAGGCGCGGTATCCCCGGCGACTTAGTGAAGGCTTTTCAGTGCACAGCCGAAGGCCAGACCAAGTCAAAGAGGTGGAAGGCTTGACGACGGATCAACGAAGAGGAACCCCGGCAACGAGAGCAACAGCAGAAACACCAGCAACGGAGCAGATCACCAGGACGGCCAAAGGAGACACCAAGGGTCACGAACACTAGGAGTGGGGCCCATTCCCGGGAACCCGCGTAAACCATCATTGTAAGCAGAAAGAGCAGCGAATAAAGAGACTGCACAACGGAAAGCTATTTGTATTATTTTCTGGGCTTGGGCAATCACGTCGAATCTATAAATTCGGTGGAAAGGATCCGCGAAACTCTGTGAGCTAGCCGCGGCAAATTGTGGCGAGCGGAAGCAGAAAAGACAGTCCGTTACAAGACGTGTATTTATTGTGCGCCGGGAAAAAAAAAGTATTCAATAATATCAAAAAGGTGCAGTGACTGGTTTCGTAAATCAACAACAACGCGAAAAGACGCTTTCAGCGATGAAATTGCTAATGTGAATATTGATTAATTAATTAATTAATATAAAACATAACATTTAAGACTCGAACAATATCAACCTCGATTGCAATGAGTCTAAACGACGTTAGCACACAACGTCAACGTGAGCAAGACGAGAGACGGCTCTCAGTACAAAGAAACAACGCTTACTTCACTTTCAAAGCAACCGAAAGTAATGCAAGCTCATCCCAAACACGGTCAATTACCCCAAACTTGGCCGAATTCTTAAACGTAGAGAGCGTGAGAGCGCGTTCTTGCTCCCTCGCTACCATCGATGTCTCTGCAGCCAAAGAGCGCAGTAACTAGAACCGCAACCGCTTTGACAACGTCAATCGTAACAACAACAACAACCGCTACTGTAACAACAGCGCGTTTAACGACGTCATCAGCTAGCAGCGCAAACATTGATACTTCTGTATCAATGTATCTACAAAAGAAACGCCCACGAACTCAAACCGTTTTAAAATCTTGGCAGACTATGAGGATGACGCCGAATCTACAGAAGTCGAAAAAAGGAAGCCTAAGTCCCCGCCAATATACATACGAGAAAAAAGTTCCAACGTTCTTGTCAACAAAATTATAGAGCTCATTGGCAAGGACAACTTCCACATAATACCACTCGTAAAGGGCAACATCCAGGAAACAAAAGTTCAAACGAAGTCTGAAGATAATTACAGAGTGTTATCGAAATACCTCACCGAAAAAAAAGAACTTTTATAAGTATCAGCTAAAAAGCAGGCAAGGGCTTGCAAGTCGTACTTAAGGGCATAGAGCCCGAAGTATCGCCTGCAGAGATAACAAAGGCGCTACAAGAGAAGGGATATAGCGCTAAGACAGTGTTCAATATCTCTAACAGGGATAGAAAGCCGCAGCCACTCTTTAAGGTTGAGCTCGAAGCTCAACCTTACGAAGTGCACCCTATATACAATCTTCAGTTCCTGCTGCACCGCAGAATTACAGTTGAGGGGCCGCACAAACGCAATGGCCCGGTACAATGTGCGAACTGCCAAGAATATGGCCATACAAGGTCTTACTGTAAGCTGCGCCCAGTCTGTGTAGTTTGTGGTGAGCTTCATGACTCCGCACACTGCCCAGCGAGCAAAGATGACCAAAACTCGAAAAAGTGAGGCAACTGCGGTGGAAAGGAGGAGCTGAAAAGTCGCATCCACCAGAAGGGATTTACTGCCCGCACCCAAAATAATCAGTTCATAGCCTCCAGGTCAAACTCTGAAGTCTTCTTCTCGACTGCAGCCAGATCCTCACTAGGACCCATAAACTCTGACAAAAATGTCACATACGCAAGCGCTTTAAAATCAGGACTGTCTACCCCAGCCTCAAAAAGCTCACTGCCTCAATCAGCACACCAAGAACCGAACACGGCTCAGCAGCATCAACCGCCGGAGCAGCCAAAAAGTAACTTTGAAGCTATGATATGCAGTCTACAACAAAGCCTTACGGAGTTCATGTCGTTTATGCGTACAACTATGCAAGATCTATTGCTGGTTTCACAACAATCTAAATAATGACTTCCCTACGAATATCTACATGGAACGCTAACGGCGTTTCGCAGCATAAACTCGAGTTAGCGCAATTCCTACTAGACAATCAAATCGACGTAATGCTGCTTTCAAAAAAACATCTTACGAACAGATACAATTTCCAACTACGAGGATATTCATTCTATTGAACAAATCATCCAGACGGTAAAGAACACGGCGGGACTAGAATTTTAATCAGATGCCGGATCATGCACCATTATCATATGAAATTTGCAAAAAACTACCTACAGGCCACATCAATAAATATACACCTAAATACTGGCAAGCAATTAACTCTATCTGCCGTATACTGCACCCCACGCTTCACCATAGCCGAAGATGAGTTTATGCAGTTTTTCAACTCACTCGGAGACCATTTCATAGCAGCAGGAGACTACAATGCCAAGCACACACACTGGGGATCTCGTCTCGTGACCCAAAAAGGAAAGCAGCTCTATAATGCAATTATCAAAGCTAAGAACAAGCTAGACTATGCTTCTTCTGGCACACCAATATACTGGCCGGCAGACCCAAAGAAACTTCCCGATTTAATTGACTTTGCGATTACCAAAAACATTCCTAAAAATCTGATATGCGCCGAATGCCTTTCGGATCTTTCATCTGATCACTCGCCTGTCCTTTTTACTCTACTCCAACACCCAGGAACATGGGATCAATCATCAAAACTGACCTCACATAAAACCAATTGGGTTAAGTACAGGAAGTATATCAGCTCACACATTGAGCTGAGTCCTCACCTCAGCGACGAAGCCAACGTAGACAATTTTGGTAATTCACTGAAGTCTGTACTCGTCTCTGCAGCTCGAGTTTCAACACCTCAAACTATAAACACACAACGCATTCAAAAGAAGACAAATCTACAAATCGAACAGCTCGTCCTCGAAAAGCGACGCTTACGTCGAGAATGGCAATGTCACAGATCGCCATCTGCTAAGCAACGCTTCAAACATGCCTCACGTCAACTTGATCAAGCTCTACAGCAAGAAGAAACGTATGTCCACCACCGCTACATAGAGCAATTGTCAACTAACAGTACGAAACACTCACTATGGAGAGCTCACCCAACTCTGAGCTCACCGAAAGAAACCGTGATGCCTATTAGAAATTCCACAGGCGGGTGGGCGCGCAGCGACGCAGACAGAGCCAGCACGTTTGCCAAACACCTTAAAAATGTCTTCCAACCAAATCCTGCCACCAATGCGTTTAATTTGCCGACTCTATCAGATGAGCCCCAGCCTCAACATGAGCCGATTGAGTTTCGACCAAACGAAATCGTTAACATCAGCAAACGACAATTGAATCCAAAAAAATCCCCGGGCTGCGACCTCATAACTCCCAAAATAATCATTGAGCTCCCATACTGCGCCGTTTGCACTCTCACCCAGCTATTTAATGCCATCGCAAAACTTGGCCACTTTCCAGTGAGATGGAAAAAGTTAATTATAATAATGATAGCAAAGCCGGGAAAAGACTATAAGCCTACTCTCTTGCCTATCTAAACTCTCTGAAAAATACTTGCCAGATGACTCGGATAAACACATACCTGAGAATCCAGGAAGGAATCCCGTCACACCAATTTGGGTTTCGTGAAAAGCATGGAACAATTGAGCAGGTCAACCGGATAACATCCGAAATTCGGAACGCGTTCGAAAAACGAGAGTACTGTACTGCCATATTTTTAGATGTCTCTCAAGCATTCGATAGAGTCTGGCTGGAAGGTCTAATGTACAAGATCAAGACAATGCACCCCTAGAGCACCCACAAGATTTTGGAGTCTTACCTTCACGACAGAAAATTTGTCGTGAGGTGCAACACCGCTATATCCGATGATTACACTGTTGGAGCTGGAGTTCCTCAAGGCAGCGTGCTAGGGCCAATATTATATGTCCTCTACATAGCAGATATCCCGACAAGCACACGTCTAACAACATCCACGTTTGCCGATGACACAGCTATTCTTAGCCGCTAAAAATGCCCTATTCAAGCAACTGCGCAGCTAGATCATCATATGGTCGATGTCGAAAAATGGCTGTCAGATTGGCGAATTAAAGTGAACGAACTAAAATGCAAGCATGTAACGTTCAATCTGAACAGGCAAAACTGCCCGCCGATAACATTAAACAACACTCTACTCCCACAAGCAAACGAAGTAACATACCTAGGAGTACATCTCGACAGAAGACTCACATGGCGGCGGCACATTGAAGCCAAAAGAACTCATCTAAAGCTAAAAGCCTTCATTGGCTTATCAACGCTCGGTCACCTCTTAGCCTTGAATATAAAGTCCTGCTGTACAACTCGGTACTAAAACCTATATGGCTCCCAGTTATGGGGGAACGCCAGCAATAGCAACATTGACATAATTCGAAGAGTTCAGTCGAAGATCTTGAGAACAATCACCGGGGCACCGTGGTACGTTCGCAACGAAAACGAAGCGATCGCAGAACAGAAGGTAAAGTACTTAACCAAGCTATCGGTGCATCCTAACCACCTGGCGAGAGGTCTAACAACCCTGCAGTTCTGAGCACTAGTTCGTTGCTGGTGAAATAAGCACTTACCAGCAGACACACCACTACTTACAAAGTGGCGTCTAGCCATGCGTTTTTTAATTTCCATTTTTGTATGAAATGTCCGCAAATAGGGTCAATCGCCACCGCCCCGATTACCCACGAACTAGTGAAATAGTGCATCATATTAGGGTCTTTAAAGAAACTACTTACATTAGACCCCATGGAACGGCCGGTAAAATAAGTGCTTACATGGGACCCCATGGAACGGCCGGTAAAATAAGTGCTTACATCGGACCCCATGAAGAGGTCGGTGAAGTAAGTACTTACATTGGACCCCATGAAGGGGCCTGCCATTATAATTTAAAAAACCTGTACAATTGCAATTACAGTTTTTATTTAGTTAAAATTTTTTTTTACAACGCGGTTTGTTCTGTCATTACTTTTAGGCTGCTTGAGTTTTTAAAATCTCTTTTTTGGAGCTGCAGGGCCTTTCTCAATTGTTCCTCAGCTAGGCCAATACCGCCGACTGCAGTTATTGAATCTATAAATAAAAGGATTAAACAAGTTTTAATAGATTGAAGTTTATAATGATTATTAAACAATTATCTTTTAAAATTCTCACCGATCATAACGCCAAAGAACTTTTCTTCTTTTCTTAGGGCACTTTTCCCCTGAACGCCATCCACATTATTCACCAAGTCCACTTCATTGGCTAAAATATATTTATACATAAAATATACATAAACATATTTTATATTACAAACATATATTATTTTTTAAGTCACTCACCTAATAATCGATTGATCCGCTTTGCACTTCTTAACTCAAACGCTTGCAAAAATTTCGTCAGCCAGCAAACACAGCTGCGTTTAAGCGAAAGAGTAGCACAAAATAAAACAAACTGTTCTTTCTGGACAATTGTTTTTGTAAGCAGTGCACCGAAGACGCGTAAACAAACAGCGATGTAAAGCATAATCGAAGTTTTGTCTTTAATCTTGCTTATGCTCTTTTTACAAAATAACAAAAACAAAAGCGATGCTTGCCGTTATTTTGTACTTATGCGCTAATGCGCATATATTTATTAACTGTGTGGCTCGACGTTCGATTACTATAGGGTTAATCTAGTAAGTACCCATGTAGTTATCTACGAGGTAAGCACTTACCTAGGGTCAATCGCAAACTCGAGTCGACTAGGTGGTTCGAGCGTCGTTTACTATAGGGTCACTTTAGTAAGTACCCATATAGTTATCGGCGAGGTAAGCACTTACCCATGGCCAATCGACACCTCCAGTTCTGCAGGGAAGGTGGAGCAACCAATCACGCCTTCGTCGCAATGACTTACCCACACAGCGACCGACCTGAGGGACGCGCAACAAAAATGCAGTCTTAGTATACTGTTAGTTAAATTTTAATGTTAAGATTCGTCAACTTATTGTTAGTCTCAAAATTAAGAGTAGATTCAATAAATAAAAGCAAAGCTATAATAAAAAAAAAATGTATTTGTATTATCTTATCTTATCTTACTATATCTATCATCTTAATATCATATTATTATTACTAATAAGAAGAATTAGCCGGAAATATATTGGATCGTGTCACTTATTTATTTAAAGCAATTGGGGTTGGTAAGGGGCTTGATTTCAGCGGGGCCATCCCCGCGATAACCAGGATAACGTCGTCGGAGACCGTCCTGAAACCAGACGGTATTCTTATGGCTCCCAGCCTGTACGCTGCATATACCCCTCTCCTGTGGCTGGGCGTTTTCATCGCCTCAGCCCAGATGGGTGATGCGTACAAATGTTTCGGATGTGGGCTTCGGATGTTTTTTTTCCCACGTGCTAATGTATGTAAAAAAATGGTTTTTCTCAGAATCTATACCGTTAAAGTTTAATCTTTGAAGGTTAGTTAAGGTGTATAATATAGTCGGAAAACTTGACTATAGCCGTTCTTTCTTGTTTTTATTTAAAAACCAACTTGATCCAAATCGAGTTTTAGATTATTTAGTTGTTAATTAAAAAATAAAAAAAAAAAACTAATCTCTTATTTGGAAGGTACATAAGTTAAAATATAGCCGTAATTTTTTTTGGTAGAAGTTTTTTAGGTCAAAAGTATGCAGTAAAGGAGACATCTCTGATATGTTCTTGATCAGGATCACTTGATGAGTTAATATAAGCATGTTATTAAAATTTCATATTTACGTAGAAAGCCCGGATGAAGGCAACGAGTCTGCGTGGAGCAATTTCTGCGAGGTCTGTTAGGTCCGTGAGTGCTCCTGCACCGAGTTTGAGTTGGTCGCGTTCGTGTGTGACTGTCTCTTCCTCTTCTACATCCCCGCAGGTCCTACAGTAATCATAGTGTGGCACTAAGGGAATGCCTACTAGTTCTTTCCCCTGGAGGAGAGGGTTGGTAGTGCCTGCCCTTGCTATTTCATCAGCGGCGCAATTTCCCTCGTGGTCCCTATGTTCGGATACCCATATGAGGTGGACTTAATAAATAACCCTGCAGTTCTGAGCACTAGTTCGTTGCTGGTGAAATAAGCACTTACCAGCAGACCACCACTATTTACAAAGTGGCGTCTAGCCATGCGTTTTTTAATTTCCATTTTTGTATGAAATGTCCGCAAATAGGGTCAATCGCCACCGCCTCGATTACCCACGAACTAGTGAAATAGTGCATCATATTAGGGTCTTTAAAGAAACTACTTACATTAGACCCCATGGAACGGCCGGTAAAATAAGTGCTTACATGGGACCCCATGGAACGGCCGGTAAAATAAGTGCTTACATCGGACCCCATGAAGAGGTCGGTGAAGTAAGTACTTACATTGGACCCCATGAAGGGGCCTGCCATTATAATTTAAAAAACCTGTACAATTGCAATTACAGTTTTTATTTAGTTAAAAATTTTTTTTTTTATAACGCGGTTTGTTCTGTCATTACTTTTAGGCTGCTTGAGTTTTTAAAATCTCTTTTTTTGGAGCTGCAGGGCCTTTCTCAATTGTTCCTCAGCTGGGCCAATACCGCCGACTGCAGTTATTGAATCTATAAATAAAAAGGATTAAACAAGTTTTAATAGATTGAAGTTTATAATGATTATTAAAAAATTATCTTTTAAAATTCTCACCGATCATAACGCCAAAGAACTTTTCTTCTTTTCTTAGGGCACTTTTCCCTGAACGCCATCCACATTATTCACCAAGTCCACTTCATTGGCTAAAATATATTTATACATAAAATATACATAAACATATTTTATATTACAAACATATATTATTTTTTAAGTCACTCACCTAATAATCGATTGATGCGCTTTGCACTTCTTAACTCAAATGCTTGCAAAAATTTCGTCAGCCAGCAAACACAGCTGCGTTTAAGCGAAAGAGTAGCACAAAATAAAACAAACTGTTCTTTCTGGACAATTGTTTTTGTAAGCAGTGCACCGAAGACGCGTAAACAAACAGCGATGTGAAGCATAATCGAAGTTTTGTCTTTAATCCTGCTTATGCTCTTTTTACAAAATAACAAAAACAAAAGCGATGCTTGCCGTTATTTTGTACTTATGCGCTAATGCGCATATATTTATTAACTGTGTGGCTCGACGTTCGATTACTACAGGGTTAATCTAGTAAGTACCCATGTAGTTATCTACGAGGTAAGCACTTACCTAGGGTCAATCGCAAACTCGAGTCGACTAGGTGGTTCGAGCGTCGTTTACTATAGGGTCACTTTAGTAAGTACCCATGTAGTGATCGGCGAGGTAAGCACTTACCCATGGCCAATCGACACCTCCAGTTCTGCAGGGTAAGCGACAGTCATTTACTGTCCTGGAGTTGGATGACAATCCGTCAAGGACTTTGAGTGCCCCTTGACTATCTGAGTATCATATGTATCTTGTGCTGGAGAGTTAAGTGCTTCCCCGATGCCTATTACTTTTACTAGGAACACACTACACGTGGTCGCGGAGTCTAAATGACTCATTTAGACACAGCCGCTCGCAGTGGAAACCGCCTCCCACCTGTCCATTCAATTTTGAACCGTCTCTGTAAATATGATGGGAACCGTCTGGTCCCTGTATTTGTACGGCCTATTCCTCCCTCGATGGAATGGGGAACTTATATTTTGAGGTGGGATGATCGACAGGTATACAGTAGTCTGCAGCCCTTGTTATCGTGAAATGCTGTAGGTCCAACTTGGTGTATCAATAGTTAGTCATTTTCTATAGACCAGCCTCGCGTAGTCTGATTGCCGAAAGCGTGGCAATCTTGACCCCCACTATCTCTACAGGTAATAGGTCGAGTATGAAATTTAAGGCGTCTGTTGGTGTGGTACGGAGGCTGCCTGTAATGCACCTCCATCTGTAATGCCTGTAATGCCATCCTTTGCGTTTTCCTAAACTTCTCTCTCCAATGGCCTTGCAGCATGTATAGAGCGTGGTTATCGCCTTGCTTGCTCTATCCATGGTGTTTTACTTCCAATCCAGTTTCCTGTCTAGCGTAATCCCTAGGTACTTGGCTTTATCACTGAGGTAGAGTGTTTTTCCTGATAGTTTTTGAAGCCTTAAACTCGGTATTTTGTACTTCCTAGTGATGAGGACAAGTTTGGTCTTGGATGGATTTACTCCTAGCCCGTTCCTAACTGCCCATGCGGAGAGAACCTTCAGTCCGTCATGCGGTCCATAGAGTCTGGGGAAATTTTCCAGAGAAGGCAATTGCGACATCATCCGCATAAGCGATAGCTTGGCAACCACCACCTTCTAGGGATCGTAGTAGGCTATTAACCACCATGTTCCACAGTAGGGGTGTGAGTACACCTCCTTGCGGAGTGCCTCTTCTGACGCCTCTTTGAATATATTCTCCTCCTAGTGTCGCCTCAACAGTACTGTTTACCAAGAACTGCTTTATAAAGCGTACAGATTGATCGTCTATTCCTAGTCTCGTCAGCGCGTTGATTATCGAGCATTGCAGGATATTGTTGTACGCACCTTTTATGTATAGAAAAGCAATGATTCCTAAACGTAGGGATCTCGTGGAGTGCCGTCTCCGTGGATCGGCCCTTCCTATACGCATGCTGTGATCCCGAGATATCATTGTCTTGAGGAGGAAAGACGACAGGCTTATAGGTCGCTATAGCTAAAATCCTTAGTGGAGCTTTGGGTATGAATACAACATTCGTCCGCAACCTCATCACGGGCACGATGCCTATTCTGAAGATTGCTGTGAATACTTTCCTAACCCATGACCTCAGATTGGATCCGGCTTTCATTAATTGTACCGGGAATATTCCATCTAGGCCTGGAGATTTAAAAGACTTGAAGCTGTTTATCGCCCAACTGAGACAACTATTGCTTAAGAGGTATTCGAGTTGGCTTGGGAGGGAGGGATGTACCCCTGTCTCTTCGTTTCCGGGGCTGTTTCTTCCTGAGAACACCCTGGAAAATGTGCATTTATGAGAGCCTCTAGGGTTTCTTTACTGGACGTAGTTCAGCTACCATTCGAGGTTTTAATGTATTCTCTATTATGTGCAGTTGTTGCGAGGACCTTCCTAGGCGAGGGCGTTCTAGCCGTGGCCCATATACGCCAAGTACACTCTTAAAGGTTTCTTAGTGATTTGGCTCTATATTTCTGCGGCTATGTAGCCTTCATTGCTGAAATTAGGTAGCAAAAAGGTTCTCTTTAGCAATTAGGTTTACTTAAGGTTCTCTTTTGCGAGGATGCAGGCTCACATTTTACCTGTTTTATCGGCCCTACAGAGCCTGTACTCCGTCGCCCCCAACCCAATAATCCTGCCTCCAAAGATCCAGGGCCACATCAGATCCACTCTCGGCGAGGTGGAGTAGGAGGGCAGCTGACGCCACCTTACTGTGGTAAAGGTTTACCTGCAAGATTTTTAGAGACATTCTTCAGATTCTTCACCATAGGAACCTCTGCCTCCGTCTCGGAGCTCAACAGTGAGTCCTCCTCTATCCTGATGCCTCTAAGTGCCCCTGCCAAGTCGCTCTCCTTTTAAGTGACCCTTCCAGGATGTCCTCCTCCTCATCTGATATTCCTTTCGGGTGCCCCTCCAAGTCTGGCTCTTGTGCGTCTGGCTCCAGCTCGATACCTCCTGTTTTGCTCTTCTCATCGGATTTTTAGATACGGACTGTCACGTGCTCGAATCCGTATTTTATCCGGTGCTCTGATTTTTCCAGAATCTTCACAATAAAGAGTGAGGACGACCTGCCACCGCACTCCTACTGCCTCCTCCACCTTGGCGACTCTTCAGTCCGCCGTGGGAAGCGTCGGATTGCACATGCTCGACATTGCCAGCATGGTGTTCGAGTCGGCCGGCTTTTCTGTGAGTTATACTCACACGCTTGGTTTACTTGGGATCTCCGCCCAGTCAACCGCCTCTAGTTTAGCTCCTGGGTAGATCTCTCCAAGCGATGCTATCAATCTCTTGTATGTCTCCACCGATCGCGCGTCGTGGCAGGCAATTACCTTGACGCTACCCTGGTCCCATCCTGCGTCTTAGCATTCTGGTGGGGGTCCTCCGCTCTTTAGCATCTCCTCCATAAAGCGCCCAAGCAACTCGTTAACCACTCGTCGCCAAAGGTCCTTGGGGATGAGCCCATCTTTGGATCCCTTATCCAGAAATCCAATGAAGGTTCTTCCCTACGTAACCTCGGAGAACGAGCGGCTTGACGGCTGCGGCTCGGCCTTCATCTTTTTGGCTTGGGGGGCTCCTCCCTCCGTTGATATCTGCCTTTTTGCGCTTTGCGCGATCTCCTTGGCAGGATCTGACCCAGCGTGTTTCCTTAATAGGAGCCCCACAAAACGGTTGAGAATACTCCATGAGCCTTTTCTTGATTCATTTTTATTATTGTTTTTTCTTAATATTTAAATGCTCATTGGTATTTATATAATTTTATTCTATGTGTTCTTTACCTCTTGGGGGAAACAGCAGAGGACTACGATGTTTAAACTGGGCTCTTTTCTAGCTACCTTGAGCTCGGAATTTTTATTTTTCTGCACAGGGGGGAAAACGTCAGGGTGCCTCAATGTACCAAATGTTAGGAGGAGCCCCAAATAATAAGGTGTTACTCCAATGAGTTCCTTTTGGAAACTCTTTTTCTTTGTCCCTTACCACTTGGGGGAAACAGCCGAAGGATCCGGCTCGAAGAACCCAATGTTAAGAGGAGCCCCAAATAAAGTTTTACTCCAATGAGTTCCTTTTGGAAACTGTTTTAATTTTGTACAATTCTCTTATAAAAAATATTCATAAAAATCTTAAATCATTTTATAACTTCTGATCAACGCACTGCACGCTGACCTTCTATGTTTATGTATGTATTTGTGTTAGGCTGCAGGGAATCGGTTTTGGGGCATGCAGCCGGTGGCTTGACAGTGTAAATAATAAAAAGATTAATAAATGTACAATGGAGTGAAGTTAGCTGGAAAATAGAAGGCTTATAAGGAAAATTAGCCACAGATGCAAAAACTGTGGAGGCACAACCAATGGACCAAACTATAAAATGCCATACAACCATATTTTTTTTGTTTTGGTGTTAATTTGCTCCTTACAGACTATCTTATAGGCCTACTGTACATTTTGGATCCCTGACCGGGCTGCAAGAGCTTACTCCCATCGAGCTTACTTACATCTTACTCCCATCGCCTCGGCCCACACTGGGGCAGCGTAGAGAATTTGGAAGCTCACCACGCTAGTGATGAGCTTGCGCCTTTCCTGCCTCGGGCTTCTGATGTTGAGGAGCATCCGCGAGGGCCCTCGTCGTCTCGCTCGCCTTCCTGTGGGCGTACTCGAGGTGCTCCCGGAACGAAAGCCTTGTATCCAGCCAGACCTCTAGGTATTTTATGGCTCTCCTCGAGGTAACGGCCACTCCTCCTACATGTACTGTCGCAGTTTCGACCTTCTTCCGGCTCGAAATTAGCACTGCTTCCGTCTTATGTGGGGCGAGGAAAAGGCCGGCGATAGACATCCATGCCACCACTTTCGCCACCGCGGAGTTTGTTAGGGTTTACACCCCGCGAACTGTTTTCGCCACCACGACTAGGGCTATATCGTCGGCGAATCCTGGTAGATGGTAGTACCCTCCTCGATAGGTAATCGGAGGACTCCATCGTACATAGTGTTCCACAAGAGCGGCCCCAGTACAAAGCCCTGGGGCACTCCCGCGGAGACCACTCGCTCAGGTAGCTGTCCACCATCTTTATCAGGTATACCGGGATTCTCAGCTCCTTCAGGGCTTGGAGAGTCCGCGACCAATTCGCCGTGTTGAAGGCGTCTTTCACATCCAGGGTGGTAATCAGGCAGTATTGCTTGGCACCCCCATTCCATCTGGTGCCTTGGATGGCGCTTGCTGCCAGGTTCATTACCCTCATGTAAATATGATGGGAACCGTCTGGTCCCTGTATTTGTACGGCCTATTCCTCCCTCGATGGAATGGGGAACTTATATTTTGAGGTGGGATGATCGACAGGTATACAGTAGTCTGCAGCCCTTGTTATCGTGAAATGCTGTAGGTCCAACTTGGTGTATCAATAGTTAGTCATTTTCTATAGACCAGCCTCGCGTAGTCTGATTGCCGAAAGCGTGGCAATCTTGACCCCCACTATCTCTACAGGTAATAGGTCGAGTATGAAATTTAAGGCGTCTGTTGGTGTGGTACGGAGGCTGCCTGTAATGCACCTCCATCTGTAATGCCTGTAATGCCATCCTTTGCGTTTTCCTAAACTTCTCTCTCCAATGGCCTTGCAGCATGTATAGAGCGTGGTTATCGCCTTGCTTGCTCTATCCATGGTGTTTTACTTCCAATCCAGTTTCCTGTCTAGCGTAATCCCTAGGTACTTGGCTTTATCACTGAGGTAGAGTGTTTTTCCTGATAGTTTTTGAAGCCTTAAACTCGGTATTTTGTACTTCCTAGTGATGAGGACAAGTTTGGTCTTGGATGGATTTACTCCTAGCCCGTTCCTAACTGCCCATGCGGAGAGAACCTTCAGTCCGTCATGCGGTCCATAGAGTCTGGGGAAATTTTCCAGAGAAGGCAATTGCGACATCATCCGCATAAGCGATAGCTTGGCAACCACCACCTTCTAGGGATCGTAGTAGGCTATTAACCACCATGTTCCACAGTAGGGGTGTGAGTACACCTCCTTGCGGAGTGCCTCTTCTGACGCCTCTTTGAATATATTCTCCTCCTAGTGTCGCCTCAACAGTACTGTTTACCAAGAACTGCTTTATAAAGCGTACAGATTGATCGTCTATTCCTAGTCTCGTCAGCGCGTTGATTATCGAGCATTGCAGGATATTGTTGTACGCACCTTTTATGTATAGAAAAGCAATGATTCCTAAACGTAGGGATCTCGTGGAGTGCCGTCTCCGTGGATCGGCCCTTCCTATACGCATGCTGTGATCCCGAGATATCATTGTCTTGAGGAGGAAAGACGACAGGCTTATAGGTCGCTATAGCTAAAATCCTTAGTGGAGCTTTGGGTATGAATACAACATTCGTCCGCAACCTCATCACGGGCACGATGCCTATTCTGAAGATTGCTGTGAATACTTTCCTAACCCATGACCTCAGATTGGATCCGGCTTTCATTAATTGTACCGGGAATATTCCATCTAGGCCTGGAGATTTAAAAGACTTGAAGCTGTTTATCGCCCAACTGAGACAGCTATTGCTTAAGAGGTATTCGAGTTGGCTTGGGAGGGAGGGATGTACCCCTGTCTCTTCGTTTCCGGGGCTGTTTCTTCCTGAGAACACCCTGGAAAATGTGCATTTATGAGAGCCTCTAGGGTTTCTTTACTGGACGTAGTTCAGCTACCATTCGAGGTTTTAATGTATTCTCTATTATGTGCAGTTGTTGCGAGGACCTTCCTAGGCGAGGGCGTTCTAGCCGTGGCCCATATACGCCAAGTACACTCTTAAAGGTTTCTTAGTGATTTGGCTCTATATTTCTGCGGCTATGTAGCCTTCATTGCTGAAATTAGGTAGCAAAAAGGTTCTCTTTAGCAATTAGGTTTACTTAAGGTTCTCTTTTGCGAGGATGCAGGCTCACATTTTACCTGTTTTATCGGCCCTACAGAGCCTGTACTCCGTCGCCCCCAACCCAATAATCCTGCCTCCAAAGATCCAGGGCCACATCAGATCCACTCTCGGCGAGGTGGAGTAGGAGGGCAGCTGACGCCACCTTACTGTGGTAAAGGTTTACCTGCAAGATTTTTAGAGACATTCTTCAGATTCTTCACCATAGGAACCTCTGCCTCCGTCTCGGAGCTCAACAGTGAGTCCTCCTCTATCCTGATGCCTCTAAGTGCCCCTGCCAAGTCGCTCTCCTTTTAAGTGACCCTTCCAGGATGTCCTCCTCCTCATCTGATATTCCTTTCGGGTGCCCCTCCAAGTCTGGCTCTTGTGCGTCTGGCTCCAGCTCGATACCTCCTGTTTTGCTCTTCTCATCGGATTTTTAGATACGGACTGTCACGTGCTCGAATCCGTATTTTATCCGGTGCTCTGATTTTTCCAGAATCTTCACAATAAAGAGTGAGGACGACCTGCCACCGCACTCCTACTGCCTCCTCCACCTTGGCGACTCTTCAGTCCGCCGTGGGAAGCGTCGGATTGCACATGCTCGACATTGCCAGCATGGTGTTCGAGTCGGCCGGCTTTTCTGTGAGTTATACTCACACGCTTGGTTTACTTGGGATCTCCGCCCAGTCAACCGCCTCTAGTTTAGCTCCTGGGTAGATCTCTCCAAGCGATGCTATCAATCTCTTGTATGTCTCCACCGATCGCGCGTCGTGGCAGGCAATTACCTTGACGCTACCCTGGTCCCATCCTGCGTCTTAGCATTCTGGTGGGGGTCCTCCGCTCTTTAGCATCTCCTCCATAAAGCGCCCAAGCAACTCGTTAACCACTCGTCGCCAAAGGTCCTTGGGGATGAGCCCATCTTTGGATCCCTTATCCAGAAATCCAATGAAGGTTCTTCCCTACGTAACCTCGGAGAACGAGCGGCTTGACGGCTGCGGCTGGGCCTTCATCTTTTTGGCTTGGGGGGCTCCTCCCTCCGTTGATATCTGCCTTTTTGCGCTTTGCGCGATCTCCTTGGCAGGATCTGACCCAGCGTGTTTCCTTAATAGGAGCCCCACAAAACGGTTGAGAATACTCCATGAGCCTTTTCTTGATTCATTTTTATTATTGTTTTTTCTTAATATTTAAATGCTCATTGGTATTTATATAATTTTATTCTATGTGTTCTTTACCTCTTGGGGGAAACAGCAGAGGACTACGATGTTTAAACTGGGCTCTTTTCTAGCTACCTTGAGCTCGGAATTTTTATTTTTCTGCACAGGGGGGAAAACGTCAGGGTGCCTCAATGTACCAAATGTTAGGAGGAGCCCCAAATAATAAGGTGTTACTCCAATGAGTTCCTTTTGGAAACTCTTTTTCTTTGTCCCTTACCACTTGGGGGGAAACAGCCGAAGGATCCGGCTCGAAGAACCCAATGTTAAGAGGAGCCCCAAATAAAGTTTTACTCCAATGAGTTCCTTTTGGAAACTGTTTTAATTTTGTACAATTCTCTTATAAAAAATATTCATAAAAATCTTAAATCATTTTATAACTTCTGATCAACGCACTGCACGCTGACCTTCTATGTTTATGTATGTATTTGTGTTAGGCTGCAGGGAATCGGTTTTGGGGCATGCAGCCGGTGGCTTGACAGTGTAAATAATAAAAAGATTAATAAATGTACAATGGAGTGAAGTTAGCTGGAAAATAGAAGGCTTATAAGGAAAATTAGCCACAGATGCAAAAACTGTGGAGGCACAACCAATGGACCAAACTATAAAATGCCATACAACCATATTTTTTTGTTTTGGTGTTAATTTGCTCCTTACAGACTATCTTATAGGCCTACTGTACATTTTGGATCCCTGACCGGGCTGCAAGAGCTTACTCCCATCGAGCTTACTTACATCTTACTCCCATCGCCTCGGCCCACACTGGGGCAGCGTAGAGAATTTGGAAGCTCACCACGCTAGTGATGAGCTTGCGCCTTTCCTGCCTCGGGCTTCTGATGTTGAGGAGCATCCGCGAGGGCCCTCGTCGTCTCGCTCGCCTTCCTGTGGGCGTACTCGAGGTGCTCCCGGAACGAAAGCCTTGTATCCAGCCAGACCTCTAGGTATTTTATGGCTCTCCTCGAGGTAACGGCCACTCCTCCTACATGTACTGTCGCAGTTTCGACCTTCTTCCGGCTCGAAATTAGCACTGCTTCCGTCTTATGTGGGGCGAGGAAAAGGCCGGCGATAGACATCCATGCCACCACTTTCGCCACCGCGGAGTTTGTTAGGGTTTACACCCCGCGAACTGTTTTCGCCACCACGACTAGGGCTATATCGTCGGCGAATCCTGGTAGATGGTAGTACCCTCCTCGATAGGTAATCGGAGGACTCCATCGTACATAGTGTTCCACAAGAGCGGCCCCAGTACAAAGCCCTGGGGCACTCCCGCGGAGACCACTCGCTCAGGTAGCTGTCCACCATCTTTATCAGGTATACCGGGATTCTCAGCTCCTTCAGGGCTTGGAGAGTCCGCGACCAATTCGCCGTGTTGAAGGCGTCTTTCACATCCAGGGTGGTAATCAGGCAGTATTGCTTGGCACCCCCATTCCATCTGGTGCCTTGGATGGCGCTTGCTGCCAGGTTCATTACCCTCATAATGGCATCCACCGTTGACTTCCCTTTCCGGAACCCGTAGTGCTCCTCTGCCAGTCCATCTTCCCTGCTTATCGACGCCTGGAGTCTCGTGGCCAGGAACTTTTCCAGTATCTTGCCTGCCATTTCTAGAAGACAGATGGGTCGGTAAGATGCGCCCTCTCCGGGTGGCTTACCTGGCTTCATTAGCAGAAGGAGAATCTGCTTCTTCCACACCTTCGGGAAGGATCCTTCAAACAAGCACTGGTTCTAAATGGCTGCTACCTGCTACCCTACCTGGTATTTGGGCCAGAACCACTTTTAGCGCTCGATTTGGCACCGCGTCCGGGCCGGGAACTTTGTTAGTTCGGGGCCGGGTAGAGGCTAGGTTTCGAGCGGACGCTAGCACCTCCTCTGCTGTGACTGCTTCCACCGACTCGTCTTCCAAATTCTCAATAGCCGGGCGGATTTCCTGCTCTTTACTGCTTGGGAAGAGGACATCAATTATCGCCCTCAGTGCCACCGGGTCGGAGGGTGGCTGGCTCCCCGCCCTGAACTTTTTTGAAACCATTCTGTACACCTGTCCCCATGGGTCGTGTTCCGCTTCATCGCATAGCTTGAGGAACAACTCTCGCTTGCTGTCCCGTATGGCTGTTTTCAGCGCTTTATTAGCTGCCTTGAACTCAAGGTGCCTTTGCTCCTGCGCGTGTGTGCCTCGAGCTCGCTGCAGGGATCTAGACCTCAGGCACTCTTTGCGGAGTGACGAGATTTGGCTTCTCCACCACGGGGCCGGCTTGTGAGGCCGAGCAAAGGTCGTGCGCGACTTCATGCTTGCCTTGCAGGCCGCATCAAGGACCGTAGCAAGCGCCTCCGCAGATTCGTTGACGCACATGGGTTTCCAATTGTTGGACGTCCAGCGTGTCCTGCCGAAACGCCTTGCCGCAGGGGGGAATGCTTGAGATCGCCTGGCTGGTTCCAAGCGAGCAAAGTATGGCCTCGTGGTCACTGGCCGTGTAGATATCGGCGATTCTCCACTTTGAGGTCCGCGCCAAACTACTGCTGACGAAGGTCAGGTTGATGATGAAACAGGCGCCTGCTCTATTGTAGGTTTCCTGGTTGCCCTCGTTGAGAAGGGCCAGGTTCAGGGGTGCTAGGATCTCCATCAAGGCTCTGCCTCTAGCATTCGTCGTGGTACTCCCCCACTCCTGTGTCCACGCGTTAAAATCACCTGCTATTAGCACTGGGTGTTTGCCTCTGGCATCTACCGCTCTACTCTAGGGACTTGCAGTAAGCATCCAGAGAGAGGCTTGGCAATGTGGCCAACTTCCAGGCATCGGTAGCACCTTGATTGACTCTACCTCTCCCGAATCCGACACACGGTCCATCCGATTGCGGTCGCAATTTTGCTGGGCACACTCTGGATCTTGCACGAAGGCTCCTTAACGTGACCGACTTCCTATCCACTTCGCAAGCCGAATGTCCCCTTCTGTCGCTAGCGGGTCGAGGTCCTTAATCTCTAGATACTTCATCTTGCTGCCCTCGAACAGTGCTCGCACTTCAGCAGCTCCTTGCAGAACCTTTTCGAGGTTCTCCCTCATAGCGTCCGTGCTCTCTACACGGTTTTTCGACAGCTCGAGCAGAAGGTTCCCAGTTGGGGTGCGGCGCACCTGGTGGACATTTAAGCTGAGTTCCTTCAGCTGGCCGTCCTGCCGTCTAGTGACCAAGGCAAGCACCTCGCTATACTTCCTTCCCTTGGCTTCCACGACTAGCGCGTCGGGTCGGGTGAACGTCCTTGGCTTCCTCCGTGTTGCTGTTTCCCATTCTGGTCCTGGCTCTGCGGTAAAAACATACACATACACTGCGGTATGTGTATGTGTATGTGTATTTTTTTTTTTTTTTTGAATTGGTCCACTGAGGTGAAAATTTATCCTAGATACTATTGGTACCAATAGCATGCACGGTTCACCGGCATGTCTAGCCGGCGCCTACATACTAAAGACACCCCCGCACACATCACAGACCCCGCGGTACCACTGCAAAGTATTACTTCGGGGGAAGGGTTGCCTAATCTAGGCATTCTTCCTTAAGCGACGTTCATTTTCAAGTCTTCTTAAGTCGCCCTGTGTATAAGCTATCAACTGGCTTACCCAGTCCCATTGCTCCTGTGAGCTACACATGTATTCCACTCCGAAGCTGCTCCGGATCTGGTAGCGATCCGACGATGGCACGATATCTCCTACAATTGTACAAAATGTGCTCTGGGTCCTCGTCTGCTCCTGGGCAGTTGGGGCAGATTGGACTCTCGTCGTGTCCGACGTTGCGGACGGTCGTTGCGTCCCACCTCTCCTGCCATGAGGATAATGCCGCTTGTCGGGCTGACGTCTTAATGGCCTCTCGGGATGAGTTCCTTCCCCGTTGCCGATTGGCTGCGTAAATTTCCTCCGCTTCATTAGCCAGAATATCGATGGGAATCATTCCGGCTAGAACGAGGGCGGCTTCCTCGGATATGGTTCTAAATCCGGATATGACGCGTAGGGCCGCTAGTCAGTACGATTCCCTAGCTTTTTCTTAAGCCCCTGATGTCTTCTGACTGACGCAGCCCATATCGGCGCTGCGTACAGCAAGACCGACGTGACGACACTGGCTAAATGACGTCTCCTGTCTTCCTTTGGACCTCCCACATTTGGCAGCATCCTTGAGAGTGCGCCTTGGATCCTTGCAACTTTTATGGTGGATTACTCCACGTGCGCTCCGTAGGACATCCTGTTGTCCAGCATTACCCCTAGGTATTTAATTGCCTCCTTTGACATGATGAAGCAATTGCCCACCTGGATTGTAATGTACTCCACCTTCTTCCTGCTTGTGAAGAGAACTGCCTTCATTTTATGTGCTGCTAGGTCCAGTCCAGAGTCAGACATCCAGGTTGAAACTCTCCGTATTGCTTCATTTGCAACGGTTTCCACGTCCTTGGTTTCCTTCGCCACCACGGGCAGCGCCAGGTCGTCCGCGAAGCCGATAAATTTACATCCTGTCGGTAGTTCGATCCTGAGTACTTCGTCGTACATGATGTTCCAAAGAATTGGCCCGAAGACCGATCCCTGCGGCACCCCCGCAGTCACCTCATAGGATTTTGGTCCTTCGTCCTAGTCGTACAGCAGTGTCCTATCTGTAAGGTAGCTGTATAATAGTAGTTGTAGCTATCTAGGAGTGCGTGCCAATAACAAGGTTCGTTGGATACGTGTCCAATTAGCCGAGTTGAAGGCGTTGCGGATGTCCAGTGTTACCATCGCGCAATACTCCTTATCTCCCCATTTCCACCGGGTTCCCGCGATGGCTGCTTCCGCCGTGTCGGTCACGGCATTGATGGCGTCCACCGTGGAGCGCGCCTTCCGGAAACCGTACTGGCTGACCGAGAGCGTTCCTTTGGCCTCAGCGAATTTCGAAACGCGAGTAGCTATGGCCATCTCGAGGACTTTCCCCTACCGTGTCTTGGAGACATATGGGCCTGAATCCTGATGGGTCGTCTGTCGCCTTGTTCCCTTTCGGCAGGAGAATGAGGTTCTGCCTCTTCCACTTTTTTGGAAAAGTGCCGTGCTGAGGACACTTGTTGAAGGTCTCAGCGAAGACCTCCGGTGTCTCCTGCATGGCCTGCCTCAGGACGGAATTCGGCACTCCGTCTGGTCCTGGAGTCTTTCCAACCTTAATCTTTTTTGCGTAGTTCCGGATCTCCTCCTCCGTAACTGGCGTAAACGGCTCCCCATCATCGGCTGGTACAGTCTCCCTTTTTGGCGGGTGCTTCGGGAACAGAGCCTCCACTATTTTCCTTAATAGTGTAGGGCAAGTTGGTCTTAGGTGCTCTTGCCCTTTAAGCCTTTTCATGACGACCTTGTAGGCTGTGCCCCATGGGTCACCCTCCGCCTCGTCGCAGATTTTTTGAAAGCATTCCCGTTTGCTGGCTTTTATAGCCAGTTTCAAGGCCCTCTTAGCTGCCTTGAACTCCTCCGTTCTTGTGGTTAGGTCCTCTGAGCCTTTTGCCCTTTGGAAGCGTCTTCTTCCCCGCAGGCAGGCGGTCCTTAGTTGCTGAATGTCCTGGTTCCACCAGTATACTGATGCTCCTCTTCTGCTGGGTTTCCTCCTAGGCATGGCACTGTCGCAAGCATGTGCTAGTGATCCTGAAAGTTCTTCCGCTGCTCCCTCCGGGGAGGATGATGAAGTCCGGTCTAGCGTCTCTCACTGAAAGTAAAAGCATCACTGACCTCCCAGTTGCACCTCCTTATTAGTGCGCTGCTAACGAAGGTGATGTCGATGATAGATCCACGACCTGCCTTGCTGTACGTCAGCTTTTGGCCTCTATTGGCCAAGACCACGTCCAGTGCCGCAAAAGTGCATCCGCAACCAGGCTTCGTAGCATCCTAAGGTAGATTTTCCTTCCCTTCTTGGCTGAGCGTAGCAACTGTAAAATGTAACCCCATTTATTTTGGCCCGAACAAAACCTTCGCTGGATTCTTAATGTCCTGGGGAGTCGTCTCCGTTGACCACAGAGCCGCTCCCTTGCAGCTGCTTGCCAGCCATCCGTTTCCTGGGATGCTCCTGTATGGTTCCGAGATGAGGACTACCTTTGTCTGCTCGTCTCTGACCCCCTGCCAAAGCAGCGACTGAGCCGCATCGCAATGGTTAAGGTTGAGCTGGGTGCACTTCATAAGCTTTTCCTTTGTGAGAGGGCACTCTCAAACTTCTTGCTATGTGTCCTGCTTCCTTCCCGGCGTTGCTGCAGAACGCACACTTAGGTTCTTCCGCGCAGTCTTTTGCCATCTGAAGCACTTAATGACTCTGGTCCTTTCCCTGAGTCTGCACCGCACCCAGCCTATCTTCGTTGCTTTCCGGGCACACGCGGCAGGCAATCTAATTATGGCTGCCTTCGTCTGGCCAAAAGCCTTCCTTAAAAGGATATAGCTTACCGGCACACCTGGAGATTCTACCAGCTTTCCAATGGCTTCAGAAACCTCCTCCTTCGTAGTGATCTCGTCCAGATCCCTACACTCGATTTCGATCTTGTGCGACAAGGAGCGCACTTTCACCTGATCACCTACCGATTCCGAGACCAAGGCTTTGAAAGCTGCTGTTTCCTCCCCTGACTTCTTCAGTTGGAGCAGTAGCTCTCCTTTCTGGGCTCTTCTAATCTTCGATACGGCTTCGCCTAGTCCTTGCAGCTTCTTGTCCTGCTTCACCCGTCGCAGGATATCGGCGTAACTAGATTCGCCCTTAGCCGTGATGACCAGTGCGTCCGGCCTTGGCTTCGCCTTGGGCATTGATCTAGTTGCCCGCTGCTTCTTCGGTAGTTTCTTTTTGTGGCCAACCAGCTTCCATTCTTGGGCAACCTTGTTCGTCTGAGTTGCAGGTTCCACGGTCTGCCCTGTTGCCCTGGCTTCCGTCCTCGTTCGTGTCGCCGCCTGCGAAGTCTTCGTCTTGCTCCACTTGTTGTTGGGGGCGGCCTCGGCCTGTTCCCTTCCTTCTGGGTTCCACTACCGGTCGAAAAAGGAGCGATGTTTGTAACGCCTGGTGGGACTTAGGCGCTTCCTTACGTCCCTGCTCATCCGTCTGAGCGGCCAGTCGCTCATAGAGAGCTCGGATGCTCACTATGGTGTCCCTCATTGGCTGGTGGATAGACCTCCTTTTGCCGTCTTCCAGCATCTCCACTAGCTGCGCGATCTCCTTCCCGAGGTTCTTCAGTGTTGTTGCGTCTCCTGCCTTCTGGTTTTTACTCCTGTTCTAGTCTACTCGGATCCCTGAAATAGGAGGGGTACCATCCAGCTTGCTGCTGGGTGATCTTGAAATTTTGAAGCTTTTCGCGAAAGCCGCCTCTCCAACTGAATTCATTGATGTTATATTACTCATTTTAGTGGGTCCCAACTCCTGAGTCGTTGTCCTTAGGTGTTATGCAGTCGCGTCCTTGATCCCATGGTTACCTTTGCGCGCAGTGATGTCCATGCTAGGGTTGACTCTAGCCCTTACGAGGTGTAGAGTTCAGAGCCAGATCCGCGTTGGTCAGGAATGGTTCATCTGAGCCTGCACGGCCAGCTTAGTGGCGACACCTAAGGAGCGTTTGCTGGAGACTTGTCAAATTTTAGTGGGACGGGGGCAGAAGCTGCATTAGCCTGGCAGCCATTTCGGCGGGAGTTCACTCCGCGTACTCAGGTGCCAGAATACAGCTGTCCATCAGCCCAGGGTTCTTCGTCTCTTTTATTCTAGTTGTCTTTCCTTTAGGGCTTTACTGGATCTCGCTATTTGGAAGGGGATGCCTTTCGGGTTATGAGGTTGCGAGAATCTTTTTCCTACTTTCCTGCAGGGATGGGGGGGATATCCAGGGATATCCCAGGGATAAATAAATATAAATATAAATATAAATATAAATATAAATATAAATATAAATATAAATATAAATATAAATATAAATATAAATATAAATATAAATATAAATATAAATATAAATATAAATATAAATATAAATATAAATATAAATATAAATATAAATATAAATATAAATATAAATATAAATATAAATATAAATATAAATATAAATATAAATATAAATATAAATATAAATATAAATATAAATATAAATATAAATATAAATATAAATATAAATATAAATATAAATATAAATATAAATATAAATATAAATATAAATATAAATATAAATAGGCCTATTGTAAATTTTTGACCCCTGACCGGGTCCTGCTTCGCACAACTCTGGCGTCCTACTCCTCCCGCCCGTTACGTGTCCTCTCCAGGGCTCTCAGTTCCATCATAGTCTTGGCCGCAAATACGGCTATGGCTTCCCACTTCCCCGGCGTCTGGAGCACTGGAGGCACCATACCAGAGCAAGCCGAATGTCCACTTCCGTCGCTAGCGGCTCGAGGTACCTAATCTCTATATATTTCATCTTTTTGTCCCCGGACCGCGCTCGCACTTCGGCAGCTCCTTGTAGCACCTTTTCGAGGTTCTCCCTCATGGCGTCCGTGCTATCGATTCGGTTTCTTGACAGCTCGAGCGGGAGGTTCCCCGTAGCGGTGCGGGGCACCTTGTGGACATTTTGGCTGAATTCCTTCAGCTGGCCGTCCTGCCGTCTAGTGACCAAGGCAAGCACCTCGCTATACTTCCTTCCCTTGGCTTCCACGACTAGCGCGTCGGGTCGGGTGAACGTCCTTGGCTTCCTCCGTGTTGCTGTCTCCCATCCAGGTCCTGACGCTGCTGTCAGTGCGGCCGTGCTCTGGGCCCCTACTCCCGCAGTCCTGGGGTCCAGGTGGCTTGAAGTCCGCTTGGTGGGCCCTTCTCGTGCCCGGATTTTCGGGGCCTTCGCCGAGGCCGATGGGGCGCCTCTTGGTAGTGGAGTCGCGCTGTCCTGGCTAAGCCGTCGCCACGGGACAGGCTGGGCTGCCGCTTCCTTGCGCCGCGTTAGGAGGGTTCACGTTTTTTGGTCCGTCTTTGCAGTATCTGCCTGACCGCACCTCGAACAGACGACCTCCGCCGCTGCCGCCGTCGTCCCTGCATCGCTGGGGTTGGAGAGGATCCCGCTAAGGCCTTCCTGCAGCTCCTTCATCCTGCAGAACATCCTCTTCATTTTGAGATTGGTGCTCCTCACTTGTTTTTCATGAGTTTGCTGGATAATGTCCTCCAGTATCGTCTCTAACTCCGCCAGCATGCTGGAGCAAGGCTGCTCTGTTGTCGCTCTCGACCTCTTGGCTGGAGTCGATCTCTGGTGTTCCGATAGACTAGATTGTTCCCTTTTTGGGGTCTCCTTATCTTCACCCGCTGGAACACCGCATGTTGGCATCGCTGTGCTCCGCGTTGCCTGTAGAATGGGTGACCTCAGGATCTTGGAGCTGCTCAGAAACGCTGAGGATTGCTCCGCACTTTGTTGGCTTGTCGCTTTTACTGCCGGGGCGGCCAAGCTAGCCACCGCCTCGTCAGTCGTGGGTTGAATGTTGTTTGGGGCCTCCAGAATCCGTGCCCCGGCCGTGGGTTTCCGTGGGTATGTGTATGTGTATGTGTTTTTTTTTTTTTTTTTTTTTAAATCGTTTATTAACAAAAAAGTAACTTAAAACTAAGCTCTAACAATGAGTTGATCCCTAACTTCCTGTAACCCTGCGGTAATGCCGCTAGGCTTTGCTTCGCAGGGCCAGGATTGGCGTGCCTAAGCGCCCACTGCTTTAGCTTGTCTAGGCTAGCCTAGCCTCCGCTCGGTTCCTTTCTAGCCGTCTCAGCTCTTTCATCGTTAAGGCGGCAAAGCTGCTCATGCCTTCCCAGAACTGGGCGTCCTCCAGCAACCTCCTTCCAATGAGGTCCACCGTCGATACTTCCCCTAGGGCGTTTAGCGCTGCTAGGGCCTGGTGTAACTCTTGACGCTCCGCCGCGAGCAGGTCGATTGGTACCATGCCCGCGATGACTAGCGCTGCATCCTCCGATATCGTGCGGAAGCCCGAGCACACCCTTAGGGCGCAAAGCCTGTAGGTGCTGGTCAAACCTTTGGTGTACGACTTTTTTTTGGCTGCCTCCGCCCACACTGGGGCTGCGTAGAGCATTGTTGCGCTGCAGACGGTCTGAAGCAGCAGTCTCCGACCTTGCTTCGGGCCCCTACAATTGAGCATAATCCTCGATAGTGCTCTGGCGACATTCGCTGCCTTTCGATTTGCTTCTACTAGGTGCTCCCTGAAGCTAAGCCTCGTGTCCAGCGTTACACCCAGATATCTGATGGCCCTGGTTGATGTGACCACATGTCCACCTATGTTGATTGTGGCCGTCTCCACCCGCTTCCTGCTTGAAATCAGGACAGCCTCCGTCTTGTGTTGGGCAAGGTTTAGCCCTGCCTGTTTGAGCCAGCAGATGACCTTCACGATTACAGCATTGCAGAGCTCCTCAGCTTCTTGGATGGTCTTGGCGACGACCACTACCGCGATGTCATCCGCGAAACCGACAAGGTGTGTCCGTTCCGGGAGCTCAAGTCTGAGGACCCCGTCGTACATCACGTTCCAGAGGGCTGGGCCTAAGACTGAGCCTTGAGGGACGCCGCAGGTGGCCGCGTGCTCTCTGATGCCTGAGGTCGTCTCGTACCTAATAGTACGGTCGATGAGGTACGACCTTATGAGCTCCACTAATCCAGTCGGCACACGGAGGTTTCGCAGCGCCTCCACTATGGCATCCCAGCTGGCAGTATTAAACGCATTTTTGATGTCCAATGTGGCGATCAGGCAGTACTCCTTGCTTCCACCCGCCCATCTGGTCCCCTCGATTGCCTTGGCTGCTATCCTCCTGACCATGGAAATTGCGTCGACCGTGGAGCGGTGTTCCCTGAACCCGTATTGTAGCGGGGAGAGATCTCCCGCGCGGATGACTGCCTCCTGGAGCCACCGGCATATGCAGCGCTCTAGGGCTTTGCCGGCGTGGTCGATGAGGCAAATCGGTCTTAAGGACGACGGGTTCTCCAGTGGCTTGCCTGGCTTTGGGAGCAAGACCAGGCTTTGTATTTTCCACCTTTTCGAGAATACGCCCTCAGTTAAGCATGCGTTGAAGGCGCTGGCGAACCGGTCAGGGCTCGCAGTCATCGCCAGTTTAATCGCGCTGTCTGGGATTCCATCTGGACCAGGAGCTTTTCCGACTTGTATTGCTTTAGCGATTTCCTGGGGGCCTATTTCCTGGACTGGCGTAGAGCCTGCTGGTTCACTGGCTCCTCTCGGCACAGGGTGTATCTGCGTCGGGAAAAGGTGCTCTACAATGTCTCTCATTGTGGCGGCTTCTTTTGGAGCGATCGGCTTTGCCTGCTTCGCTTTTTTGACCACGGTCCGGTAGGCCGATCCCCACGGGTCTTGCTCTGCAGCATCGCACATCTCGAGGAAGCACCTCGTCTTCGCCTCCCTTATCAATTTCTTCAAGATCCTCCTCTTTGCCGCAAAGTCTTCTCTTTTTTGCTCGAAGTCCGGCCTTCCTCTGGCTCTTTGGTGTAGCCTTCTGGAACGGAGACACTCACTGCGCGCATGAGCTATCTCCGGGGACCACCAGGGCACCGGATCATGGTGCCTTGAATGCCCACGGCTACACCTCATGCTGACTCGGCAGGCCTGGAGAACCGCAGACATGGTGTTATGGACGTCGCGCTCAGCGTCTCCCGAGGAATCCGGGATCCTCAGTTCCTGCGCGAATAATTGCGATTGCAAAGTAGCCGGATTGAACCTAGGTGGTTTCGCTGTTGTGGATGCTTGCGCACTGTCGTTGATGTCACAGACTATATATTTGTGGTCGCTCGCAGTATAGTCGTCACTGAGGGACCACCTTGTCCTCCGAAACAGGCCGCTGCTGCAGAAGGTAAGGTCCACGATTGATCCATACCCCGCCTTGCTGAACGTGTTTTGGGAGCCGGTGTTCAGCAGGGCTACGTCGAGAGTCGCGAAGGTCTCCTGGAGGGTGCGGCCCCTGGCGTTGGTGCGCGATGAGCCCCATTCCTCCGCCCAGGCGTTAAAGTCGCCTGCGATCACCACCTGGGATCTGTGCCTCGCGTCCTGGGCTATCTCTTCTAGGGTGTGGGTGAACTGTTGCAGTGTTAGGCGCGGTGGGAGGTAGCAGCTGTAAAGCCAGAACGCGCCCACTTTGGCCCGGATGAACCCTTCTCCGGTATATAAGCTTTCGGGTTGTCTGCCTGGCGCCCAGATAGCGGCTGACTTGGAGGAGTCCAGGATGTAATTTTGCGTCTCGCCTTTCTTATACGGCTCACTTATTAGGGCTATATGTGTATGTGTATGTGTATGTGTATGTGTATGTGTATGTGTATGTGTATGTGTATGTGTATGTGTAGGCATACTCCCTTAAGCGACTTTCATTTTCGAGTCTTCTTAAGTCGCCCTGTGTATAAGCTATCAACTGGCTTACCCAGTTCCATTGCTCCTGTGAGCTACACATGAATTCCACGAGCTGTTCTGGATCTGGTAGCGATCCGACGGTGGCACGATATCTCCTACAATTGTATAATATGTGCTCTGGGTCCTCGTCTGCTCCTGGGCAGTTGGGGCACATTGGACTCTCGTCGTGTCCGAATCTATAGAGGTATTTTCTGTACCCCCCGTGACCTGTAAGAAACTGGGTAAGCTGGTAACTAACCTGACCGTTATTCCTTCCGATCCACTCCTGGATGTTTAGTATTAGCCTGTGCGTCCATCTACCTTTGGTCGTTGCGTCCCACCTCTCCTGCCATGAGGATAATGCCGCTTGTCGGGCTGACGTCTTAATGGCCTCTCGGGATGAGTTCCTTCCCCGTTGCCGATTGGCTGCGTAAATTTCCTCCGCTTCATTAGCCAGAATATCGATGGGAATCATTCCGGCTAGAACGAGGGCGGCTTCCTCGGATATGGTTCTAAATCCGGATATGACGCGTAGGGCCGCTAGTCAGTACGATGCCCCTAGCTTTTTCTTAAGCCCCTGATGTCTTCTGACTGACGCAGCCCATATCGGCGCTGCGTACAGCAAGACCGACGTGACGACACTGGCTAAATGACGTCTCCTGTCTTCCTTTGGACCTCCCACATTTGGCAGCATCCTTGAGAGTGCGCCTTGGATCCTTGCAACTTTTATGGTGGATTACTCCACGTGCGCTCCGTAGGACATCCTGTTGTCCAGCATTACCCCTAGGTATTTAATTGCCTCCTTTGACATGATGAAGCAATTGCCCACCTGGATTGTAATGTACTCCACCTTCTTCCTGCTTGTGAAGAGAACTGCCTTCATTTTATGTGCTGCTAGGTCCAGTCCAGAGTCAGACATCCAGGTTGAAACTCTCCGTATTGCTTCATTTGCAACGGTTTCCACGTCCTTGGTTTCCTTCGCCACCACGGGCAGCGCCAGGTCGTCCGCGAAGCCGATGAGTTTGCATCCTGTCGGTAGTTCGATCCTGAGTACTTCGTCGTACATGATGTTCCAAAGAAGTGGCCCGAGGACCGATCTCTGCGGCACCCCCGCAGTCACCTCATAGGATTTTGGTCCTTCGTCCGTGTCGTACAGCAGTGTCCTATCTGTAAGGTAGCTGTATAATAGTAGTTGTAGCTATCTAGGAGTGCGTGCCAATAACAAGGTTCGTTGGATACGTGTCCAATTAGCCGAGTTGAAGGCGTTGCGGATGTCCAGTGTTACCATCGCGCAATACTCCTTATCTCCCCATTTCCACCGGGTTCCCGCGATGGCTGCTTCCGCCGTGTCGGTCACGGCATTGATGGCGTCCACCGTGGAGCGCGCCTTCCGGAAACCGTACTGGCTGACCGAGAGCGTTCCTTTGGCCTCAGCGAATTTCGAAACGCGAGTAGCTATGGCCATCTCGAGGACTTTCCCTACCGTGTCTAGGAGACATATGGGCCTGAATCCTGATGGGTCGTCTGTCGCCTTGTTCCCTTTCGGCAGCAGAATGAGGTTCTGCCTCTTCCACTTTTTTGGAAAAGTGCCGTGCTGAAGACACTTGTTGAAGGTCTCAGTGAAGACCTCCGGTTTCTCCTGCATGGCCTGCCTCAGGAAGGAATTCGGCACTCCGTCTGGTCCTGGAGTCTTTCTAGCCTTAATCCTTTTTGCGTAGTTCCGGATCTCCTCCTCCGTAACGGATATGACTCGTAGGGCCGCTAGTCGGTACGATGCCCCTAGCTTTTTCTTAAGCCCCTAATGTCTTCTGACTGACGCAGCCCATATCGGCGCAGCGTACAGCAAGACCGACGTGACGACACTGGCTAAAAGGCGTCTCCTGCTTTCCTTTGGGCCTCCCACGTTTGGCAGCATCCTTGAGAGTGCGCCTTGGATCCTTGCAGCTTTTATGGTGGAGTACTCCACGTGCGCTCCGTAGGACAACCTGTTGTCCAGCATTACCCCTAGGTATTTAATTGCCTCCTTTGAGGTGATGCAGCAGTTGCCCACCTGGATGGTAATATACTCCACCTTCTTCCTGCTCGTGAAGATAACTGCCTCCGTTTTATGTGCTGCTAGGTCCAATCCAGAGTCAGTCATCCAGGTTGATATCCTCCGTATTGCTTCACTCGCATTGGTTTCCACGTCCTTGATTTCCTTCGCCACCACGAGCAGCGCCAGGTCGTCCGCGAAGCCGATGAGTTTGCATCCTGTCGGTAGTTCGATCCTGAGTACTTCGTCGTACATGATGTTCCAAAGAAGTGGCCCGAGGACCGATCCCTGCGGCACCCCCGCAGTCACCTCATAGGATTTTGGTCCTTCGTCCGTGTCGTACAGCAGTGTCCTATCTGAAAGGTAGCTGGATAATATTAGTTGTAGGTATCTAGGAGTTCCTGCCAAGAACAAGGCTCGTTGGATACGTGTCCAATTAGCCGAGTTGAAGGCGTTGCGGATGTCCAGTGTTACCATCGCGCAATACTCCTTATCTCCCCATTTCCACCGGGTTCCCGCGATGGCTGCTTCCGCCGTGTCGGTCACGGCTTTGATGGCGTCCACCGTGGAGCGCGCCTTCCGGAAACCGTACTGGCTGACCGAGAGCGTTCCTTTTGCCTCAGCGAATTTCGAGACGCGAGTAGCTATGGCCATCTCGAGGACTTTCCCTACCGTGTCTAGGAGACATATGGGCCTGAATCCTGATGGGTCGTCTGTCGCCTTGTTCCCTTTCGGCAGCAGAATGAGGTTCTGCCTCTTCCACTTTTTTGGAAAAGTGCCGTGCTGAAGACACTTGTTGAAGGTCTCAGCGAAGACCTCCGGTTTCTCCTGCATGGCCTGCCTCAAGACGGAATTCGGCACTCCGTCTGGTCCTGGAGTCTTTCTAGCCTTAATCCTTTTTGCGTAGTTCCGGATCTCCTCCTCCGTTACTGGCGTAAACGGCTCCCCATCATCGGCTGGTACAGTCTCCCTTTTTGGCGGGTGCTTCGGGAACAGAGCCTCCACTATTTTCCTTAATAGTGTAGGGCAAGTTGGTCTTAGGTGCTCTTGCCCTTTAAGCCTTTTCATGACGACCTTGTAGGCTGTGCCCCATGGGTCCACCTCCGCCTCGTCGCAGATTTTTTGAAAGCATTCCCGTTTGCTGGCTTTTATAGCCAGTTTCAAGGCCCTCTTAGCTGCCTTGAACTCCTCAGTTCTTGTGGTTAGGTCCTCTGAGCCTCTTGCCCTTTGGAAGCGTCTTCTTGCCCGCAGGCAGGCGGTCCTTAGTTGCTGAATGTCCTGGTTCCACCAGTATACTGATTCTCCTCTTCTGCTGGGTTTCCTCCTAGGCATGGCACTGTCGCAAGCATCTGATAGTGATCCTGAAAGTTCTTCCGCTGCTCCCTCCGGGGAGGATGATGAAGTCCGGTCTAGCGTCTGCAGGGTTACCGAGAGTGCTTCTCGATCCAAACGCGAGTCCTTCCATTTCGGTCCTGTCACCTTGGGAATCCGTTTCCTACTTACCCCTCCAAGGGTAAAGTGTATGGCCTGGTGGTCGCTGAAAGTAAAAGCATCACTGACCTCCCAGTTGCACCTCCTTATTAGGGCGCTGCTAACGAAGGTGATGTTGATAATAGATCCACGCCCTGCCTTGCTGTACGTCAGCTTTTGGCCTCTATTGGCCAAGACCACGTCTAGTGCCGGAAAGTGTTCCAGTAGACTGGTACCCCTCTCGTTCGGTGCTCGGCTTCCCCACTCCGGGGACCAGGCGTTGAAGTCCCCTCCAATGACCACCGGCGATCTGCCTCTTGCATCCGCTACCAGGCTTCGTAGCATTTTTTGGTAGCGCGAGATTTCCCATCTTGGCGGGGCGTAGCAACTGTAAAATGTAACCCCATTTATTTTGGCCCGGACAAAACCTTCGCTGGATGTCCTAATGTCCTGTGGAGCGGTCTCCGTTGACCACAGAGCCGCACCCTTGCAGCTGCTTGTCAGCCATCCGTTTCCTGGGATGCTCCTATATGGTTCCGAGATGAGGACTACCTGTGTCCTTTCGTCTCTGACCGCCTGCCTAAGCAGCGACTGAGCCGCCTCGCAATGGTTAAGGTTGAGCTGGGTGCACTTCATTAGCTTTTCCTTTGTGATAGGGCGCTCCTAAACATCGGACATTTCCCACTTCCTGCTATATGTCCTGCTTCCTTCCCGGCGTTGCTGCAGAACGCACACCTTGGCTCTTCCGCGCAGTCTTTTGCCATATGGCCGTCCTTGCCACATCTCCTGCACATTCGTGAGCGGTCGATGGCGCTCTAACATTGTTTCGCCATGTGCCCAAACTCGAGACATCTGAAGCACTTAATGACTCTGGTCCTTTCCCTGAGTCTGCACCGCACCCAGCCTACCTTCAACCAGCCTACCTTCATTGCTTTCCGAGCACACGCTGCAGGCAGTCTAATTATGGCCGTCTGCGTCTGGCCAAAAGCCTTCCTTAAAAGGATGTCGCTTACCGGCACTCCTGGAGATTCCACCAGCTTTCCAATGGCTTCAGAAACCTCCTCCTTTGTAGTGATCTCGTCCAGATCCCTGCACTCGATTTCGATCTTGTGCGACAAGGAGCGCACTTCCACCTGATCACCTACCGATTCCGAGACCAGGGCTTTGAAAGCTGCTGTTTCTTCCCCTGACCTCTTCAGTTGGAGCAATAGCTCTCCTTTCTGGGTCCTCCTAATCCTCGATACCGCTTCGCCTAGTCCTTGCAGCTTCTTGTCCTGCTTCACACGTCGCAGGATGTCGGCGTAACTAGATTCGCCCTTAGCTGTGATGACCAGTGCGTCCGGCCTTGGCTTCTCCTTGGGTATTGAGCTAGTTGCCCGCTGCTTCTTCGGCAGTTTCTTTTTGGGGCCAACCAGCTTCCATTCTTGGATCTCCTTGCTCGCCTGAGTTTCAGGTTCCACGGTCTGCCCTAGTGTCCTGGCTTCCGCCCTCGTTGGAGTCGCCGCCTGCGCAGTCTCCCTCTTGCTCCTCTTGTTGTTGGGGGGGCTGGGCTTGTTCCCTTCCTCCTGGGTTCCGCTAACGGTCGAAAAAGGGGCGATGTTTGTGACGCCTGGTGTGATTTAGGCGCCTCGCTTACGTCCCTGCTCGCCCGACTGAGAGGCTAGCCGCTCATAGAGAGCTTGGATGCTCACTATGGTGTCCCTCATTGGCTAGTGGATGGACCTCCTTTTGCCGTCCTCCAGCATCTCCACTAGCTGCGCGATCTCCTTCCCGAGGTCCTGCAGTGTTGTTGCGTCTCCAGCCTTCTGGTTTTTACTCCTGTTTTGGTCTACTCTGATTCCTGAAATAGGGGGGCCCCCCAGCTTGCTGCTGGGAGATCTTGCAATTTTGCAGCTTTTTGCGAAAGCCGCCTCTCCAACTGTATTCTGGTTTGTGGTAATACTCATTTTATTGGGTCCCAACTCCTGAGCCGTTGTCCTTAGGTGTTATGCAGTCGCGTCCTTGATCCCATGGTTGCCTTGCATGGTATAAATATAAATATAAATATAAATATAAATATAAATATAAATATAAATATAAATATAAATATAAATATAAATATAAATATAAATATAAATATAAATATAAATATAAATATAAATATAAATATAAATATAAATATAAATATAAATATAAATATAAATATAAATATAAATATAAATATAAATATAAATATAAATATAAATATAAATATAAATATAAATATAAATATAAATATAAATATAAATATAAATATAAATATAAATATATCTTATGATATCTTATGAGCACCTTTATGTAACACTATGTTTCGCGCAGGCACTATATGCGGCTTGCGCTTCGGGGAGCGCCACACTACGCGTCTGTCCGCTTCGACCTCCAACCTTCACCTTCTCCTTCTTCGACCTCTCCTTCGCCCTTTGCTTCGCAGGGCCAGGATTGGCGTGCCTAAGCGCCCACTGCTTTTTTTTTTTTTTTTTTGTCTAGGCTAGCCTAGCCTCCGCTCGGTTCCTTTCTAGCCGTCTCAGCTCCTTCATCGTTAAGGCGGCAAAGCTGCTCATGCCTTCCCAGAACTGGGCGTCCTCCAGCAACCTCCTTCCAATAAGGTCCACCGTCGATACTTCCCCTAGGAGTCTCCGCCTTAAGGCTGAAAAACGTGGGCAGTCCAGAACCACGTGTTCCGCCGTCTCGTCCACCCCGCATTCCGGGCATCTTGGATCGTCGTCGTGTCCAAATTTGAAGAGATAGCTCCTGAAGCATCCGTGGCCGCTGATCACCTGCGTAAGCCAGAAGTTTACCTCCCCGTGACTTCTTTTGAGCCATTTCCTAAGGTCGGGGACTAGTTGGTAGGTCCAACGTCCCTTGGTCGACTCGTCCCATCGTTGTTGCCACTTCTGTAAGGTCATGACTCTCGAGCACTCTTTTTGCCGGCGGCGTAACGCTGCCGGGGCTTGCCCGTTTAGCGCTGCTAGGGCCTGGTGTAGATCTTGCCGCTCCGCCGCGAGCAGGTCGATTGGTACCATGCCCGCGATGACTAGCGCTGCATCCTCCGAGATCGTGCGGAAGCCCGAGCACACCCTTAAGGCGCAAAGCCTGTAAGTGCTGGTCAATCCTTTTGTGTACGACCTTTTTTTGGCTGCCTCCGCCCACACTGGGGCTGCGTAGAGCATTGTTGCGCTGCAGACGGTCTGAAGCAGCAGTCTCCGACCTTGCTTCGGGCCCCTACAATTGAGCATAATCCTCGATAGTGCTCTGGCGACGTTCGCTGCCTTTCGATTTGCTTCTACAAGGTGCTCCCTGAAGCTCAGCCTCGTGTCCAGCGTTACACCCAGATACCTGATGGCCCTGGTTGATGTGACCACATGTCCACCTATGTTGATTGTGGCCGTCTCCACCCGCTTCCTGCTTGAAATCAGGACAGCCTCCGTCTTGTGTTGCCCTGCATGTTCGAGCGAGCCGATGACCTTCACGATTGCAGCATTGCAGAGCTCCTCAGCTTCCTTGATGGTCTTGGCGACGACCACTACCGCGATGTCATCCGCGAAACCGACAAGGTGTGTCCGTTCCGGGAGCTCTAGTCTGAGGACCCCGTCGTACATCACGTTCCAGAGGGCTGGGCCTAAGACTGAGCCTTGAGGGACGCCGCAGGTGGCCGCGTGCTCTCGGATGCCTGAGGTCGTATCGTACCTAATAGTACGGTCGCTGAGGTACGACCTTATGAGCTCCACTAATCCAGTCGGCACACGGAGATTTCGCAGCGACTCCACTATGGCATCCCATCTGGCAGTATTAAACGCATTTTTGATGTCCAATGTGGCGATCAGGCAGTACTCCTTGTTTCCGCCCGCCCATCTGGTCCCCTCGATTGCCTTGGCTGCTATCCTCCTGACCAGGGAAATTGCGTCGACCGTGGAGCGGTGTTCCCTGAACCCAAATTGTAGAGGGGAGAGATCTCCCGCGCGGATGACTGCCTCCTGGAGCCTCCGGCATATGCAGCGCTCTAGGGCTTTGCCGGCGTGGTCGATGAGGCAAATCGGTCTTAAGGACGACGGGTTCTCCAGCGGCTTGCCTGGCTTTGGGAGCAAGACTAGGCTTTGTATTTTCCACCTTTTTGGGAATACGCCCTCAGCTAAGCATGCGTTGAAGGCGCTGGCGAACCGGTCAGGGCTCGCAGTCATCGCCAGTTTAATCGCGCTGTCTGGGATTCCATCTGGACCAGGAGCTTTTCCGACTTGTATTGCTTTGGCGATTTCCACTATTTCCTCGGGGCCTATTTCCTGGACTGGCGTAGAGCCTGCTGGTTCGCTGGCTCCTCTCGGCGCAGGGTGTATCTGCGTCGGGAAAAGGTGCTCTACAATGTCTCTCATTGTGGCGGCTTCTTTTGGAGCGATCGGCTTTGCCTGCTTCGCTTTTTTGACCACGGTCCGGTAGGCCGATCCCCACGGGTCTTGCTCTGCAGCATCGCACATCTCGAGGAAGCACCTCGTCTTCGCCTCCCTTATCAAGTTCTTCAAGATCCTCCTCTTTGCCGCAAAGTCTTCTCTTTTTTGCTCGAAGTCCGGCCTTCCTCTGGCTCTTTGGTGCAGCCTTCTGGAACGGAGGCACTCACTGCGCGCATGGGCTATCTCCGGGGACCACCAGGGCACCGGATCATGGTGCCTTGAATGCCCGCGGCTACACCTCATGCTGACTCGGCAGGCCTGAAGAACCGCAGACATGGTGTTATGGACGTCGCGCTCAGCGTCTCCCGAAGAATCCGGGATCCTCAGTTCCTGCGCGAATAATTGCGGTTGCAAAGTAGCCGGATTGAACCTAGGTGGTTTCGCTATTGTGGATGCTTGCGCTCTGTCGTTGATGTCACAGACTATATATTTGTGGTCGCTCGCAGTATAGTCGTCACTGAGGGACCACCTTGTCCTCCGAAACAGGCCGCTGCTGCAGAAGGTAAGGTCCACGATTGATCCATACCCCGCCTTGCTGAACGTGTTTTGGGAGCCGGTGTTCAGCAGGGCTACGTCGAGAGTCGCGAAGGTCTCCTGGAGGGTGCGGCCCCTGGCGTTGGTGCGCGATGAGCCCCATTCCTCCGCCCAGGCGTTAAAGTCGCCTGCGATCACCACCTGGGATCTGTGCCTCGCGTCTTGGGCTATCTCTTCTAGGGTGTGGGTGAACTGCTGCAGTGTTCGGCGCGGTGGGAGGTAGCAGCTGTAAAGCCAGAACGCGCCCACTTTGGCCCGGATGAACCCTTCTCCGGTATGTAAGCTTTCGGGTTGTCTGCCTGGCGCCCAGATAGCTGCTGACTTGGAGGAGTCCAGGATGTAATTTTGCGTCTCGCCTTTCTTATACGGCTCACTTATTAGGGCTATATCTGCCCGCTTCTCTCTTAAAACCTGCTCCAGTAGGTTATGGGCTACCTCGCAGTGGTTGAGGTTGATTTGGATGAACCTCATTCTCTGTTTTGCTTCGTTGCGTCAGGTTTGCCGAGAGGGCATCTCTTGCTGCCAGCTACGTGGGCCCGCTCAGCCTTGTTTGCAGCTGCGCAGAGGAAGCACTCAGCCGCGTTAGTGCAGGAAGCCACTTTGTGGCCTGGCTTTCCGCATCTGAAACACCAGTCGCTTCTATCTGTCCGCTCTTTGCAGAAGGCGGCGATGTGCCCAAAACTGAGGCATCTGAAGCAGCGGCGCTGAGCCGTGCGCTCCCTGACCCTGCACATGGTCCATCCTATCCTTATCCTGCCTTCGGACAGGATCTTCGATGCCAGGCTCGTCTCCACTCCCAAAAGAGCGACCTGGGTGCCAGAGTAGCCTGGGCGGAGGGACTTCACCCTGATGGCCTCCTCCTGGCCATTCGTGCAAGCTATGGTAGCTGCCACTATCTCCTCCTTCGTGGTGAGGTCATCCAGGTCGCGGATCTCAATGGTGGTCTCACCTGTGACCGCCCGAACGCTCGCTGCCTCACCCAGCACCTGGGAGAGCGTCTGCCGCATCTTGAGAGCGTTTGCGTCCTTCGCCGCCAGTTCCAGCAGGAGATCGCCTTTTGCTGTGCGCCGTATCTTTCTGACGTTTTGGCTGACGTCGTTAAGTTTGCCATCTTGCCGTCGGGTGACCAGTTTGAGGACCTCGCCGTATGTGGATCCTGCGTTCCCCGTTATTATGAGCACGTCGGGGCGACTCTTCTTGGGCTGGTTCGGCTTGGCATCCTTTTTCCCGTTATGAATTGCCCCATTAGGTGGTGGCATTTCCCGTGTGCGCTTCGTCCTAGCAACTTGGCTGTATGGGGTTCGCTCCGGTGTGGTCTGGGTAGCTTCCTCTACCCGTGAGCTGCCGCAGCCCGGTGCTTCCCCGCCACAACCGCACCTAGTCCTTGCTTCCTGGCTCGGGGCAGTGAGGGGCTGGTCCCTCAGCAGCTCCTGCAGCTCCTTCAGCCTCGCGAAAGAGTTCTTCATGGCCTGGTTTATGCTTCTGACCTTTTGGTCGTTCACCTTGGCCAAAAGGTCTTCCAGAATCGCGCCCATCTCATCAATGGGGGTTTGCGGCATTTTCGATTTTTTCCCCGGTTGGGAATTTCCTAGCGGAGATAGCTCGTCCCGATGCCTCTTCGGGGTATGTTCGCTTGCCGTCTGCTTTGGGGGAGTTCTCTTAATCTTGTTACCCCGGCCGAACGCCTGGAGCTCCTCGAGGGTCTCACTTGTAGCTGATGCTTGATCACCGGCCAAGTGTGCCGCCGGTGGAGCAGTTGGTTTTGGAACGTAAGGTAGGGCCTCCAGAATCCTTGCCCTGACCGCGGGGGTTCCCGCGGGTGGATTTCCACTATTGTGGGTGCCACCTGGAGTAATTACGTTGATTTCTTCCATTCCGTTTTAATTTGGGTCGCATTTTATACCTGCTGCCAGGTTTTTGCAGTTTATACCTCCTGCCAGGTATCATTGCTGCCGGCCAATGTGGCGCAGACGCAGACCACGCCGCCGCCCATTGTGGGTCAGACGCAGCGTGGGTTTATTCGGATGGGGGAGAGGGACGAAGAAGAGGAGGGACATCCATCGAAGCTACGATGGGGGTTATACCGCCCCTGCTCGGTCGCCAGTGCCCCGTTTCCCGTGTGTACCGCCACGGCGGTGGGGTTGGCATTTAGTCTGCTCCGGGACCTTTAACACCGTTGTCACCACCCTCGACTTGCGTCCTGCACTGGTGATGCGTGCGCCGCGCCTTGGTATATGCTCCTCCTAGCTCTAGGGGAGAGAAGGAGCTAGTATAGGCGCCCTCTGCCGGCGTCGGCTTGCGCTAGCTGGCGCCATCTACCGGGGGGGGTCCGTGGCGGACGTTCGTTGCCCAGCACTGGAGATCAGCTGCTATAGAGATCCACAACCTCTACCAGCGCAGCGTTTGCCGCGGATTTTCCCGCGGAAGAAAAAGGAACGAGGAAGCCACAGGAAGAGCGGAGAAGAGCCAAGAGAGACCCTGCTTACCCCTTGCGCCCCTGTCCTAGGAGCAGGATCGGAGCAGAAGCCAGCAGCGTTCTAGGAACTTACCGCCTTCAGCAGGTGAGCATAGTTTGCGCCTCGCAATAGCCACCTGACGTCTTGTTTACACTTAAACTTGCAGCCCGACCGAAACTACTATATTACAGCTCTAAACTTGCAGCGACCGCCAACCTCCGACCAGTTTATGTGTATGTGTATGTGTATGTGTTTTTTTTTTTTTTTTTTTTTTTTTTTTTTTTTTTTTTTTTTTTTTTTTTTTTTTTTTTTTTTTTTTTTTTTTTTTTTTTTTTTTTTTTTTTTTTTTTTTTTTTTTTTTTTTTTTTTTTTTTTTTTTTTTTTTTTTTTTTTTTTTTTTTTTTTTTTATATTCATGTTTATTGATTAAAACTATCTTATATGCCTACTATACATTGTTGTTCCCCGACTGGGCTGTAGGAGCATGGACCTAAGTTGTGCGGTACGGCCGTGAAGCAATGCTTCGCACACCTCTGGCGCCCTACTCCTCCCGCCCATTACGCGCCCTCTCCAGGGCTCTCAGCTCCGTCATCATCTTAGCCACAAATACGGCTATAGCTTCCCATTTGACCAGCGTCTGGAGCATTTGAGGCACCATGCTGCTTGGAGTAAAGGCCTCTTCCAGGATCTCCTCCAGGGTTAGGCGATCCTCCTCAAATCGCCTGCAGTCGAAAAGCACGTGGAGTGGGTCCTCTGTGACTCCACTGCCGCACGACGGGCAGCAGGTCCACTTTCATGGCCGAAACGCTTTAGATAGCTTCGGAAGCACCCATGCCCACTGAGGGCCTGAGTGAGGTAAAAGTCTACCTGGCCATGCTTCCTTCCGGTCCACTCTCCCACGTCCGGAATGAGACGAAACGTCCAACGTCCCTTGGATGATGCCTCCCATCGTCGTTGCCAGTTTGACAAGCTAGTGGCTCTCGCTTCCCTCTTCCTGTCCGACGCCGATGAGGGGCTGTCCTGAGCCATGTTGGCCAGCTCCTTCCTCTCTCGGACCAGTTCTTGTAAGGGTATCAGACCTGCGATCACTAGGGCCGCGTCGTCCGATACCGTCCTGAAGGCGCAGGACGTCCGTAGCGCGCAGAGGCGGTAGTCTGCCTCTATTCCTCTTGCGTAGGACCTTACTCTCATCGCCTCGGCCCACACTGGGGCAGCGTACAGAATTTGGGAGCTTACCACGCTAGTGATGAGCTTGCGCCTTTCCTGCCTCGGGCCTCTGATGTTGAGGAGCATCCGCGAGAGGGCTCTCGTCGTCTCGCTCGCCCTCCTGTGGGCGTACTCGAGGTGCTCCCGGAACGAGAGCCTTGTATCAAGCCAGACCCCTAGATATTTTATCGCTCTCCCTGAGGTAACGGCCACTCCTCCTACGTGAACTGTCGCTATTTCGACCTTCTTCCGGCTCGAAATTAGCACTGCCTCCGTCTTTTGTGGGGCGAGCTGAAGGCCGGCCCTTGACAGCCATGCCTCCACGTTCGCCACCGCGGAGTTTGTTTGGGTTTCCACCCCGCGTACAGTCTTCGCCACCACCACTATGGCTATGTCGTCGGCAAATCCTACGATAGTAGTACCCTCCTCCATGGGTAATCGGAGTACTCCATCATACATCGTATTCCACAAGAGCGGGCCTAGCACAGAGCCCTGCGGCACTCCGGCGGAGACCACCCGCTCTTTCAGACCATCCTGCGTGTCGTACAGGAGTACTCTGTCACTCAGGTAGCTGTCCACCATCTTCAATAGGTACTCTGGGATCCTGAGCTCCTTCAGGGCTTCGAGAGTCCGCGACCAGCTCGCCGTGTTGAATGCATTCTTCACCAGACAGGTGGTAACCAGACAGTATTGTTTGGTTCCCCCCTCCCATCTGGTGCCTTGGATGGCGCTAGCTGCCAGGGACTTCACCCTCATGATGGCGTCTATCGTTGACCTCCCTTTCCGGAACCCGTACTGCTCCTCTGCCAGTCCGCCTTCCCGGCTTATCGCCGCCTGGAGTCTCGTGGCCAGGATCTTCTCCAATACCTTGCCTACGGTGTCTAGGAGGCAGATGGGTCGGTAAGACGCGGCCTCACCGGGTGGCTTACCGGGCTTTGTTAGCAGAAGGAGCCTCTGCTTCTTCCACACCTTCGGGAAGGATCCTTCCAGCAAGCATTGGTTATAGACTGCTGCAATCTTTTCTGGTATTTGCGCCAGGACTACCTTGAGTGCTCGGTTTGGCACCGCGTCCGGGCCGGGAGCTTTGTTGGGGGCTAGATTTCGTGCGGCCGCTAGCACCTCCTCTGCTGTGACCGCTTCCACTGACTCTTCTTCGAAGTCCTCAATAGCCGGGCGTGTTCCTTCTCCTTGACAGCTTGGGAATAGGACGTCTATTATGGCGCTCAGTGCGACCGGGTCTGAGGGGGGCTGGCTTCCCGCCCTGACCTTTTTTGTTACGATTTTATACGCCTGTCCCCATGGGTCGTGTTCCGCTTCGTCGCATAACTTGAGGAACAGCTCGCGCTTGCTGTCCCGTATTGCCTTTTTCAGCGTTTTCCTCGCTGCCTTGAATTCAAGGTGTCTTTGGTCCTGCGCGTCAGTGCCTCGAGCTCGCTGCAGGGATCTCCTAGCCCTTAGGCACTCCTTACGAAGAGCCGAGATATGGCTTGTCCACCACGGAGCTGGTTTGTGATGCCGTGCAAAGGTCGTGCGCGCCTTCATGCATGCCTTACAGGCCGCATCGAGGGCCGCAGCAAGCGCCGCCGCCGATTCGTTTGCTGTAGTGTGCAGATCAAGCTGAGCCCTCCGCATGTGGTTCGCCAGTTGTTGGACGTCTAGCGTATCTTGTCGATACGCCTTGCCGCAGGGGGAATGCGCGAGGTCGCCCGGCTGATTCCGAGCGAGCAGAGTATGGCCTCGTGGTCACTGGCCGTGTAGATGTCGGCGATTCTCCACTCTGAGGTCCGTGCCAAACTACTGCTGACGAAGGTCAGGTCAATAATGGAACCGGCGCCTGCTCTATTGAAGGTTTCCTGGTTGCCCTCGTTGAGAAGGGCCAGGTCCAGGGGTGCTAGAATCTCCAGCAAGGCTCTGCCTCTAGCATTCGTGGTGGTACTCCCCCACTCCTGTGCCCACGCGTTAAAATCACCCGCTATCAGCACTGGGTGTTTGCCTCTGGCATCTACCGCTAGCTCCTCTAGAGCCTTGCAGTAAGCATCGTGGGAGAGGCTTGGGGCTAGGTAGCAGCTATACACCCATGTACCTCCCCACTGGATTCTCACGAACTCTTCACCTCTCCTCACTTGACCTGGCCCTTCCGCGGAACTGTTGCATATCCAGATGGCCGCCTTGCCCTGGTTGTTGGTCGACCACTCCTCGCCTGGACCGACGCTGTACGGCTCGCTGAGAATGGCTATATCAGCATTCATCTCGCCTACGGTGTGACGCAGAAGTTCCTGCGCCGCTCTACAGTGATTCAGATTGAGCTGGATCACTTGCATACTGCCCTATCTTTTACAGCTCCAATGGAGTGCGGACACCGTCGACTTCCTGCGAGGTTCTTTGCCTCCTTCTTGCCTTTTGTCGCGCAAACGTAGCAGGTGCTCTCGTTTGGACAGTTGGCGATTTTATGCCCGCTTTTGCCACAGCGGATGCAGCATCCGCTCCTATCAGTGGGGCTTCGGCACTGGCTCGCAATGTGGCCAACTTCCAGGCATCGGTAGCACCTCGGTTGGCTCTGCCTCTCCCTAATCCGACACACGGTCCATCCTATCCTTACTCTCCCTTTGTTCACAACTGCGGTCGCAATTTTGCTGGGCAGACCAATGATGGCGGTCTGTGTGTCCCTGGATCTCGCCCGTAGGCTCCTTAACGTGGCCGACTTCCCATCCACTTCAAACTGCTCGGCCAGAGCAAGCCGTATGTCCCCTTCCGTCGCTAGCGGGTCGAGGTCCCTGATCTCTATATACTTCATCTTGCTGTCCTCGGACAGCGCTCGCACTTCAGCTGCTCCTTGTAGAACCTTTTCGAGGTTCTCCCTCATGGCGTCCGTGCTATCCACTCGGTTTTTCGAAAGCTCGAGCAGAAGGTTCCCTGTTGCGGTGCGGCGCACCTTGTGGACATTTTGGCTGAATTCCTTCAGCTGGCCGTCCTGCCGTCTAGTGACCAAGGCAAGCACCTCGCTATACTTCCTTCCCTTGGCTTCCACGACTAGCGCGTCCGGTCGGGTGAACGTCCTTGGCTTCCTCCGTGTTGCTGTCTCCCATCCAGGTCCTGGCGCTGCTGTCAGTGCGGCCGTGCTCTGACCCCCTACTCCAGCAGTCCTGGGGTCCGGGTGGTTTGAAGTCCGCTTGGTGGGCCCTTCTCGTGCCCGGATTTTCGGGTTATTCGCCGAGGCCAATGGCGCGCCTCTTGGTAGTGGAGTCGCGCTGTCCTGGCTAAGCCGTCGCCACGGGTCAGTCTGGGCTGCCGCTTCCTTGCGCCGCGTTAGGAGGGTTTGTGTTTTTTGGTCCGTCTTTGCAGTATCTGCCTGACCGCACCTCGAACAGACGACCTCCGCCGCTGCCGCCGTCGTCCCTGCATCGCTGGGGTTGGAGAGGATCCCGCTAAGGCCTTCCTGTAGCTCCTTCATCCTGCAGAACATCCTCTTCATTTTGAGATTGATGCTCCTCACCTGTTTCTCGTGCGTTTGCTGGATTATGTCCTCCAATATCGCCTCTAACTCCGCCAGCATGCCGGAGCAAGGCTGCTCTGTTGCCGCTCTCGTCCTCTTAGCTGGAGTCGATCTCTGGGGCTCTGATGGACTGGATTGTTCCCTCGTCCTTTTTGGGGTCTCCTTGTCTTCACCCGAGTGTATGTCTTCACCCGAGTGTATGTGTTTTTTTTGTATGTGTATGTGTATGTGTATGTGTATGTGTATGTGTATGTGTATGTGTATGTGTATGTGTATGTGTATGTGTATGTGTATGTGTATGTGTATGTGTATGTGTATGTGTATGTGTATGTGTATGTGTATGTGTATGTGTATGTGTATGTGTATGTGTATGTGTATGTGTATGTGTATGTGTATGTGTATGTGTTTTTTTTTTTTTTTTTTTTATATTCGTGTTTATTAATTAAAACTATCTTATATGCCTACTATACATTGTTGTTCCCCGACTGTGCTGTAGGAGCATGGACCTAAGTTGTGCGGTACGGCCGTAAAGCAATGCTTCGCACACCTCTGGCGCCCTACTCCTCCCGCCCATTACGCGCCCTCTCCAGGGCTCTCAGCTCCGTCATCATCTTGGCCACAAATACGGCTATAGCTTCCCATTTGACCGGCGTCTGGAGCATTTGAGGCACCATGCTGCTTGGTGTAAAGGCCTCTTCCAGGATCTCCTCCAGGGTTAGGCGATCCTCCTCAAATCGCCTGCAATCGAAGAGGACGTGGAGTGGGTCCTCTGTGACTCCACTGCCGCACGACGGGCAGCAGTCCTCGCTTTCGTGGCCAAAGCGCTTTAAGTAGCTTCGGAAGCACCCATGGCCGCTAAGGGCCTGCGTGAGGTAGAAATCTACCTGTCCATGCTTCCTACCGGTCCACTTCCCCACGTCCGGAATGAGCCGAAACGTCCAGCGTCCCTTGGCTGATTCCTCCCATCGCCGTTGCCAGTTTGTCAGACTTGTGGCTCTCACTTCCCTCTTCCTGACCGGCACTTTAGAAAGGCTGTCCTGAGCCATGTTGGCCAGCTCCTTCCTTTCTCGGACCAGCTCTTGGATGGGTATCAGCCCTGCGATCACTAGGGCCGCGTCGTCCGATACCGTCCTAAAGGCGCAGGATGTCCGTAACGCGCAGAGGCGGAGGTCTGCCTCGATTCCGCGCGTAGAACCTTACTCCCATCGCCTCGGCCCACACTGGGGCAGCGTAGAGGATTTGGGAGCTCACCACGCTAGTGATGAGCTTTCGCCTTTCCTGCCTCGGGCCTCTGATGTTGAGGAGCATCCGCGAGAGGGCTCTCGTCGTCTCGCTCGCCCGAGGTGCTCCCGGAACGAGAGCCGTGTATCCAGCCAGACCCCTAGGTATTTTATGGCTCTCCTCGAGGTTACGGCCACTCCTCCTACAAGTACTGTCGCAGTCTCGACCTTCTTCTGGCTCGAAATTAGCACTGCTTCCGTCTTATGTCGGGCGAGGAGAAGGCCGGCGCTAGACATCCATGCCTCCACTTTCGCCACCGCGGAGTTTGTTAGGGTTTCCACCCCACGAACTGTCTTCGCCACCACCACTAGGGCTATATCGTCGGCGAATCCTACGATGGTAGTACCCTCCTCCATAGGTAATCGGAGTACTCCATCGTACATAGTGTTCCACAAGAGCCGCCCCAGTACCGAGCCCTGGGTGGTAACCAGGCAGTGTTGCTTGGCACCCCCATTCCATCTGGAAAGTGTTCCAGGAGACTGATGCCCCTCTCGTTCGGCGCTCGGCTTCCCCACTCCGGAGACCAGGCGTTAAAGTCCCCTCCAATGACCACCGGCGATCTGCCTCTTGCATCCGCAACCACGCTTCGTAGCATCCTAAGGTAGCGCGAGATTTCCCATCTTGGCGGGGCATAGCAGCTGTAAAATGTAACCCCATTTATTTTCACCCTGACAAAACCTTCGCTGGATGTCCTAATGTCCTGGGGAGCCGTCTCCGTTGACCACAGAGCGGCTTCCTTGCAGCTGCTTGCCAGCAATCCGTTTCCTAGGATTCTCCTAAATGGTTCCGAGATGAGGACTACCTTTGTCTGCTCGTCTCTGACCGCCTGCCTAAGCAGCGACTGAGCCGCCTCGCAATGGTTGGGGTTGAGCTGGGTGCACTTCATCAGATTTTCCATTGTGAGAGGGCGCTCCTAAACATCGGACATTTCCCACTTCCTGCTGTGTGTCCTGCAGAACGCACACTTAGGTTCTTCCGCGCAGTCTTTTTCCATATGGCCGTCCTTGCCACATCTCCTGCACATTCGGTCGATGGTGCTCTGACACTGTTTCGCCATGTGCCCAAACTCGAGGCATCTGAAGCACTTAATGACTCTGGTCCTTTCCCTGAGTCTGCACCGCACCCAGCCTATCTTCGTTGCTTTCCGGGCACACGTGGCAGGCAATCTAATTATGGCTATCTGCGTCTGGCCAAAAGCCTTCCTTAAAAGGATGTCTCTTACCGGCACCCCTGGAGATTCCACCAGCTTTCCAATGGCTTCAGAAACCACCTCCTTTGTAGTGATCTCGTCCAGATCCCTACACTCGATTTCGATCTTGTGCGACAAGGAGCGCACTTCCACCTGATCACCTACCGATTCCGAGACCAGGGCTTTGAAAGCTGCTGTTTCCTCCCCTGACTTCTTCAGTTGGAGCAGTAGCTCTTCTTTCTGGGTCCTCCTAATCCTCGATACGGCTTCGCCTAGTCCTTGCAGCT